>JPKZ01001747.1:15442-71742 GCA_000803305.1 Toxocara canis
GGGGGAGGGGGATGGAGAGATGGAGAGATGCTCAAGATCAGATCAACTCAAAGTGAATGAGTTCCCTAGTTTTTACGAAATTTTATTTGCTATCACTTTCGATTATGTGAAGAAACCGAAAGTCTTTGAGCACAATCTTAAAAAAAACCAAGGCACATTTACATGATGGAAAAACATTTTTCATCATTCAATACGTTTCATTTGTGTTTTTCGACAGAAACGAACGGTAAGAATGCTGAGCAGGCGAGAAGTTAAGAGTCAACAAAGACGAATTAATACAATCATTCATCGTTAAAATAACTGCACAGCTCTGATGGTTTTCGATTGGTTTGTAAACATGAACGAATAACCACATATGTCTTCGTTAAATGTGTAAATGAATTCTCCCGTTCAGTGCGGCATATTTTTTCATCTTTTAGAAACAATTTTTTCGTCCTCAAGAAACAAAACTTCGAAGAACGTTAAGTGAATATGTGCGTCACACTTCAGGCACGGTAAGCCGCCAGCTCGTAGTCAAATTGTAAGCAACTTCAACAGTTCGAATTTTTCATCCTTTTCTTGTGCAAGCTTCCCTCATTAGGGTATCTCTAATGGGACGTAAGATTTCCATCTTTTGGAGAACAACATTTGTGTCAAAAGTTGCAGGCCGTTACTAAAAACAATCGCACTATCGCCACAGTCAATTAACTACGTTGTGTGAAAATGTGCCCAGGAGACTGGAAATAGCAACAAACTTTTTCTGCAGAGGGAGGAACGATTAAAAAGCGCTAGTGGAATAGTCTTCAGCAAGAACCGAATTAAGCCAATGTTCAAGGATATGATGTGGTAGCTGTCTCCTAAGCATGTAATCATACAAAGATAGAAATAACGCATGACTGCCGTCGTGCAAAGGATCGCAGAGTGTGCTTAGACGTTCGCATGAAAACAACATGACCTTGTCTATTTGAGGTTCGCTCTTCGAGGTTTGACAATTTGATCTGCGCCTACGCTGCCTACTGCCGGATGCTAGCACATGCACACACTTAGTGAAGGATGGAGGAGACGGCGTGTGAGGTGCGTGTAAACTCACGCGCCATCAAAACAATATACAATGCGGACCAGTTCATGGCCGTTCGTCAAGGCCACCATGGGCTGGCCGGTCATCGTCAGCCATACTCTCATCAAGCGACATCCAGCTGCTTCAACTGTTGCTTTTAACACATCCTTCCAGCTCATTAGCACTTCAATCCACGGGCAACTTTATCCAGTGCTTGATGATATCGGTGCTTTAGTTCCTAAGCAATGCGCCACAGAAATACAATTTGAAATTTTGCTACCTCAGAAGCTTATTCGAATTGGCCGTGATAGGAGGAAGAGTGCGAAAAGAACTGACTCATTGAGTGCATCGTGGCAAGAAAATAAAGTATATATCGCGAGCAGACACCGCTGCATGCTGCAGTTGCCAGTATGCTCGTATCAAAAAGTGCCGAAAGCGAGCAACAGCGCAGTCAACGAGGCCAATGCTCGAAGCGCAAGAAAAACGAGGACAAATATGAACAATGCGACTTCAAATGGAACTGGTTCTCGCTCAATATTCAACTCAACCAACTTCATAAACCTTTTTCATTAGACACATGAGCGGCAACATATAAGAAATTTTCTACTCGCTCGCATCCTATTCCAACAGCGTTCAAATTGAATCCGTAAGTATCGCTCGATCTCTCTGACAAGAAACATCGGGAATATGCCCTGAAGACCGTCTAAGGACAAACACTAAGGAAAATGATGCATTGATAAAGGCGTCCACGATAAACTTCTTAAAGAAGTGATACAAATACTGCTCACACTAAGAAAAAATATTAACCAACTATTGTAGATGCTTCAATTACGAAAGAAGATAACGCTGACGGCCTAAAGAATGAATTGAACGGCTTACTTACATCAAAAGAGGCAATCAAGACAACTAAGCCTAAGCTTCAAAAACCAAAAGCAACATCACTCGTGTTGCTAATAAGCTCATATGGTGAACAGTTAGCAGTCGGAAATAAAAATTTCATTACTAAACAAAGGAATTGTGGCCATTTAACGTTTTAGAAAAGTAACTGAGGCATAGGCATAAAGTATCTTCCAATTTATCATAAGAAAGCCTAAGCCCTCAAAAAGCTTACCATTACCCAGAGAGATGATATGGGAAGAGGAAAAGGGAGGAGAGGACCTACAATCAGTGAAAAACCTATAAATTTTTGTTGTGCATGCAACAATCATTTAACCTAAAACGACAAGCATAGTTGACAAAAAATCTGTTGCAGAAGCTGTGAAACAAAAACTAGTCCAAAATTTCGAAAGCACCATCTAGTTGTGCACAATCTGCACGCTCACACTGAGTGAAACACTCATGTATGCTACAACTCCAATAACCCGCAAAACATGGACATAACGCTTCTTATATGGGCGAAAATTTGGCATTTTCCGAGCAATAGTAGCTCCTCTTTCTATTTTGACTTTCGACTGTTTCTTCATCTATCCACCTCAAAAAACTACGTGCGGAATTATTTAAAACCAACTAACAATTCTGTACAAACCTGTTCGGGCATAATTAATTATCGATGGCCAAAGGAAATGTTTACAGACATCTGTGCCTACCATATACGGCAATTTCATACATCCAATATAAACTGCAATCTGCGCAGACTAAGACCGCCTAAATGTTTGTGCAAAATAAAAGCGCAAAACGCTTTCAAAACTTCACTTTGAAATAAGAGCAATAACAATTATGCAAAAAGCGCGAAAATTTCATAGCAAAACCCAAAGTCACCTTCCTCATGTTCTTCAATTTTTTTATAGAGGCAGATCAAGCACTATGAACTTTCATTAGGCTGTCAAATGAAAATGAACTTGACTGGCGTCCAGTGTGAGAAACAGGAGCAGCAGAGGCACCAAAATAGTGAGATAGTTTCTTTTAAAAATGTTTGTTGTTAATAATATTACGATAGAAAAGGCAAGATATGAAGCATTGAAGATTCATATCGATCCCCATTTGGAAAAAAACGATCGCATCTTTCAACTCTCATTTATATGCCTCCATCCCCTAGGATGCACACTAATTCTCGCTGAGTTTACAATGAAGCGTATCGTCAGCGTTTTGAGAACGCTTTCCATTTTCGAAAAAGGGAACTGATTCGGAGTCTGATCATGAAAACGACAGTACTCGAAGTGTATTAAAGTGCACATTGCATAGGGGACACTAAGCAGAATGTATGCATTCTTTCAACCGTTTAGGCCTACTCTGAGAAACCTTGCAAAGGAACGAACTGTCATAAAGGTCGTAACACTAAAAGGATGAATGACAAGTGGAACCCTCAAATGCACGAAAATAAGTTTCTGGACTTGTTCTTGCTCTCAGCAGCTGTATTCGTATAAAAGGCTTTCTAAAGTCAAGTATCACATTTGTAACTTTCTATTTCTATTACAACTTGCAGTACACTTAATCGTCGATACCGTAGCTTTGGAATTACTTCGCGATAAATTGCTCGGTAGTTTCACACTCAAAGCTGGTAAACGATGGATGACTTAATCGTCGATACCGTAGCTTTGGAATTACTTCGCGATAAATAACCAATACCACTATATCCCACAATTACTCGCTTTATTCGGCTTGCATTACTCTATAGATATCACCAACAGAGGTCAATGAAATAATGCAGCAAAAGGAAGTACGAATGCAGATGAACCTAGAAAGAATGAGATGAAGAAAAAAAGCCGAAAATAAGAGGAGCACAAGACGCCTAAATTATCAAGTATACGGAAATAGCATGAAAAAGCCACAATTAGTTAATGAAAGTGAACGAATGTAACGAGAACAGAACAGTTAAAATGGAATATGGAGCAAGTTATCGACCTCACCCCCTCCGAACTCAACGAATTTGTGATTCCTCTATTGTGAAAATAAAACTTTCGAATAGTCAGCAGAGAAGTGGGAAATTGCAATGAAACGAGTGCGAGATTCGTTAGGTCTGCAAAATTATATTTGGATGTGACTATGTCCTCAGTTTAAAAGATAGCAAAGCATTCCCGAAACATCGATATGATTCCTTCAACTAAATAATCACGTATCCCCCGGATATTTCGCGGTACATTTTCATTGTACGATTTTATGGATAGAAGAGATTTCTGCACATGCCACCGTCTATTAAAAACATCCAGTTGATCCTCTGAGCATACTTTTTCTTTGAGGAAGAAGTCATTAAAAACATTTGGTTGGCAAGCAAAAAGCGCTAAAAGAAGAGGATGCCCACCTTGCAGTTGAGATTGTGATTCACCTTTAGCGTCGCCAGCTTCGCCGAGTTTCGTATGGCAACTCATGTGCTCTGAAGTGATCAACATTTGCCATTCAATTTCGCCTAACATTCGCCAATATACAATGTGCTCATCAAAACAAACAACTTAGAAAAACCATCACGCACATTATCGAACAACAAATCTGAAGCATCGTTAACGCCAACGTTACGTTGACTGTTGAACAATGACTTCGAGAAGCCTCAACACTCAATTATTGGGAATTTTCTGCAGCAAAAAAAAAATCAACTAACAAAAACAGGATGTCATCATTCCTCCTGTTTTTATTCATGAGAAAGTAAGCACATTTTGTTCTACCGCTCAACCACTCTACCACTGCACATAGACGTTTGATTTTCCTAATGTTCGGCCACCGTTAGTACGGCGAGAAGTGGAAGTACAGCGAACATCAGGTACTTAAACCCCGATCTTTTGCCATCAAGAAGACAGTTGTTGCCCACTGCTCGATATAAAACTACCTCATCCTCACCATACGTGCTTTTTAGGGCGTTAAACATAATCAATTAGCAGAAGCAAGAGTTATTTCGGATCAATTTAAGGTCGAACTAGTGAAGTTAATGTTCGGTCTTCAAGGCTCTCTTCTCCAAAAGTTCATCCATTCAGAAAGTACGAACTTGATGACTGACATTATTTAGGGATAATTCCTAAGAAACTACTAATTAACTTCCCTTCGCTGAATGGAACCAAGCTGTGCGAACCAAGCGTGAATATAAGATTTCTTACTGCTGTTCGGGCAATTGCTTAAAAAGGGGTAAATGAAATTCAAAATATCGCTGCTTGGTTCTTGCTAAGATGAAGGAAGCTCACACTGCAAAGCATTGGAGACAACAACTGCAATGCACCATGTTCACAAATTTATTCTCATGCATGGGGCAACGTTCTGATAATCCTATTAAGATCTGCGTTTCTGAATGCAAAAACGAATTTATTTTTGTTCATAAAACAAAACACATATGAACCAACCGATTTCGTCCCATTCGGCATGGCGGTTTGCAACTTTACTGCAACTACTTATTTCAGTTCTAAAGAAATTCATGCAGCAAATAAAACGCAGATGGAGCATCTGATGCTCAGCGTTGGAGATCACGTAAGCGGGCTGGTACTGTTCAAGAAGCTCTCTGCCGATCACTGAAAATTTTAAAAAACCAGAGTCGGAATTCAAAAAAATGGAACACAGAGTCTTCAAATGACTACGCATTTAAAACGTGCCAGTTTAAAACGGTCCGCATTCAACATCCAAAATTTGTATTCAGAATTACGCAAACACTCGTATCTGACACTTTAGCTCTGAACTTCTAAAATTTTCAGTAAGCAACAAACAGCCCCTTAAACAGCATTAGCGCTCCAGCAAAAGTTCATGAAGGAGATCGTTTGATGAGTTGACGAACCGATCGCGCTGAGTTTGTGTGTCGTTTCAAAGGGGCACTGTCTGCACTCGAAGAGCACCTGTGGCGAGCAAGGCGACGCTCTTTCCGGCTGGCCGCTCGCCGCCGTCGCTGCTGACAGGTGAGCGACACGTGTGATGTGCGTACTGCTGTCGCAGTGCTCCCTCAACGCAGACGCACTAAACGATCATTCTCTTCATTTTTTTCTGTTAGCCTTCACTTGTGTTATAATATGAAATGCGATATGATTCGCAAATTCGTTAAGATGATTGCCTTAACGTTTACCGAAAGTGACCCACAACTTGCTAGACTGAACAGAATTTTTAGATGCAAGTTTACTCCCGAAATGGAAAACGCATTCTTACCTAATCTCACATCTCCATTCATCTGACCTGAGCGATGAAAATGCAGTGGTATTCATCATAATTGTGATCTAAAGACTTCAAGCATTTTAGTTCTTCAGCTACGACACGTCAAAATCAAATTCATTGCAAACTCACTTTAAAAAAGTGTAGTGAGCAAAACAAAACATACCATGACAAAATTTCCTGACAAGCTCGACAGCGAACTTGGACGGAGCTTTTCACATTGCCCAGGCGACATATTGCTGTTGATGGGCCTGCACTGCCTCCCTCACGCATATGGTTCATCTGTAACAAATATACCCACAATGACTCAACAGCAGTTTACCTTTTAATAAAATTAAGCATGTCACGCAACAATTGCCTCTCCATTGCACGCGCCAGACATTTGGCGAATGTGGAACGAGCTGGGAAGCGCGCCGGCGGTTTAAGACGATATGCGCTTTCCCCAACTCAATTAGTCTAGTAAATGCTTGAGGACCAAGCGAACAGCGCTTGGCTAACCGCATACATTTCTGATCGACCGGCGATCAAACAACTGCTCTGGACGTCTATTGCGCACTGGTGCTAGCTAGGCGATTATTTAATGAAATTATAATTGCAGTCGCTGTTAACATGCATTTTCTAGGACAAATGTTAATTACAAGTGAATAATAAATGAATGGAACAGCGATGAAAATATTGATGTCTTGCTTAATGATTTGTTGTTTTTTTTAAATATAACTTTTAGCAATCTTTCGCCAGTTCTATTACTTATTTTCATCTGTCATGGAAGTGCAGCACCCCGTAAGTGATGGAATGATAAACGATAGAGCGATAGTTGTACGCGCATTCACGAGCGGCCGCCGCAACTTTGCATTCAACTTAGTAGCGCATTTAACAGAACAGCACTTCCATATACGAATCTCAGCAACATCAACAACGAAAACCGTTATTTTCTTTGGCTAGCAACAACTTTGCATAAACTTATTTTATATAAACATACACGAAATAAATTTCGCTATTTATTGGCTCTTCAACAGTAACAGCAGTTAGAATCTCTTTAGATGAACGTGTGCTGTTTTTTTTTTTCTTTTGCACGTCACAAAACGAGAACTAGTTGCGATATGTAAGCAAATATAATGGCATTCAAATTAGGTAGATGATTTTTTAACGCACCGTTATCCACAAATAAGTAATAGCTTTTTTGTTGCATATGTTAACGCTGTTTTATAACACTATCAAAGTGTTTCTACAAATCATTCACCACAACAACGCATAAAAACTAAATAGCAGTTAAAAGTAACGCGACATACTAACAAATAATAAACTTGTGAATCCCTTATGTTTTTATGTATCTTTCACTCAAACAACCCACTCGTTTCTTGCTCCATATTCATCATAGCCGTAAGCGGTGCAGTAGAAATAAAAATATCCGCATGCATCAGAATGTTTGTGTGACAAAAAGTCAAAAAGAAATCTCAACCAGACCTCTGTTTCGACCCAACAACACAACCGCAAACGAATCGCACCTTTCACGGTTTGCTCAGACATTTAAATCATGAAACATAACGGTCAATAACGTATTTAATCGAAACTACATGTAGGATAAAAGGTTAAAAGCAATGAGACTTTGAAATCTTTGGGACTTCCGCTCTGATCAGAAAAAGACAATAATCAGGAAAGGTGGTAGAGGGGCAAACAATTGTACGCACAGTGAGAGAGACAGCCGATCGCTGTGGCGATCACACGCGCGACGAAGCTCGCTGACTATACGCATGGAAATGAGCCGATGAATTCATGCGTATCCGTCAACAGCCACCACAGTTGCCTCGCTGCTCTAGGCCGTTAACGACTCTTAATGAAAAATACCAAAAAATAGGTCAAGCCGAACCAAACGACCATTGCCTGAACTCGCTAGCGCCACTAGAGACAATCGACCTTCATTAAACAACATAAACAAACGCTTCCGTACCCTTACATAACTAGAAACAGGTTATGCTTTCAATGGCTGCTTTTTGGCATAGAAAACTAATTAGGCAACTGAATCGTCCGTATGAAGCTCAGTTAAAATCGACGAAGCCGTGCGAAGAGAAATGGCCGATCTTTGTGAGGTGATGAGAAACTGTCTCAATTGCATCGATAAACAATAGCAAGCTGACGATCGTAGGTGTTCATTTGAGAGCGAGGTGAGAAAGCGTGCTTGTCTACAAGGCGAGACAATGGCGCACCGACAACCAATCACAGCGAGCGCTCCGCCCACCGCGTTCGATGCGTCCCGCCTCCTGCGCATCACTCGTTGACCTTACAGTGTTCTTGCTGCGCTTCTTTCAAAACAGACATTGATGATTCGATGAGCACAAAAGGCTGTCGTCAGCGTTTAATGTACACATCTCTGCTGAGAACGTCGTTGTTTCGCCAGAAGCTCTCGACCAGGACAGCAGACCATTCCACAAGCTCTCAATCAGCACAGCGGATCGTTCCACAACCTCTCGATCAGCACAGCGGATCATTCCACAACCTCTTGATCAGCAAAGCAAATCATCACAACAAATGCACGACATTCAGGCACTAAAGCTGTTGCACGCGTACTTGTAAACACTTAATTTAGAAACTATGTCGGTTAAATTGGAAGCAAAAACATGGTAAAACTGGATAAATTTATGCTGCCTAGGATAGCAAACAGACGTACAACGGCTTGTGACAACTCGCAAAGCTTTCTATTCACTCGAACGCCAAAACTTGGTGCGGTATGCCAGTTAGAGCTAGCAAACGTTTAAAAAACACAATTGCAGTGTCCATTCAAATACACACTGCTTCATAAAATTCGAACTCTTATTCGCTAAAAATCTGAAGATACAAGTCACATTGTATCTTTTCGTTTTCACTACTGTATTTCATAGCAAATGATCAAGTGTGAATGTGGCACCTTGAGTGGTCGCCTCATAAATAATCTTCTAACCAGTAATGCCAGAAAACAGATGACAAACCTTTGAGTAATCTCAGCATACGCCAGAAGCTCTCGACCAGGACAGCAGACCATTCCACAAGCTCTCAATCAGCACAGCGGATCATTCCACAAGCTCTCGACCGGCACAGCGGATCATTCCACAACCTCTCGATCAGCACAGCGGATCATTCCACAAGCTCTTGATCAGCAAAGCAAATCATCACAACAAATGCACGACATTCAGGCACTAAAGCTGTTGCACGCGTACTTGTAAACACTTAATTTAGAAACTATGTCGGTTAAATTGGAAGCAAAAACATGGTAAAACTGGATAAATTTATGCTGCCTAGGATAGCAAACAGACGTACAACGGCTTGTGACAACTCGCAAAGCTTTCTATTCACTCGAACGCCACAACTTGGTGCGGTATGCCAGTTAGGGCTAGCAAACGTTTAAAAAACACAATTGCAGTGTCCATTCAAATACACACTGCTTCATAAAATTCGAACTCTTATTCGCTAAAAATCTGAAGATACAAGTCACATTGTATCTTTTCGTTTTCACTACTGTATTTCATAGCAAATGATCAAGTGTGAATGTGGCACCTTGAGTGGTCGCCTCATAAATAAGCTTCTAACCAGTAATGCCAGAAAACAGATGACAAACCTTTGAGTAATCTCAGCATAATCTCAACATTCCCAGCAGTTAAGAAACAGGTCCTTCTCACTCCACCCTCCCCCCCCCCCTCTCTTACTCTTCCACTAATTATGACACAAGTCCGCCTAGTTAAAATAAAAAACCAACCCTCATTAATTAAAGTACAAGCAAGTTTAGAAACTCTCATCGATTAGAGAAAACTACTCTTCTGCGTCGCTGAACAGTGAAAATATTCACATGTAATGGAGAAAAGCATTTGAGGCAGAATATGAACAACACCTGTACTGGCGTATCTCTCCACTGGAATATTCAAAGACGACCATGCTGAAAACTGCGTTAAGGACGCAATAACAAATCAACATTAACTTCATTACTTGAGTTTCAAATTCGTGCGATTAGAAAGCAATGGAAGTAGAATACAAAATGCTTCCAAGAGCGAAACATCGTTCACTCTCTGCAACGCTCTGCTGAGAATAAACTCCCTCTTTTGTTTACTGAAACAGCAACACGACATAGAACACATAAGGCAAAACGTAAAAGTCTGTGCCAATGCCTCAAGGATGCAACTGCTTTTCAGGAACGACTTCCCAGAATAGTTGAAGAGGAAGGAAGTGGGCGTGAGAAGCAGCTAGTGATCGACACGCGGCTTTGTGCTGGGTAGCATAACGCATCAGAGTGGCCTCGGATGCGCATTGTTCTTGTAGCGAGGGGGTGGGAGGGGAAATTTGCGCTGCACCGCGATTATTGCAAAGTGCCTCACTTAAGAAGTTAATTACGAATCGAGTGCACAAGGGCAGTCACATTCAAAGAAGACCTGTGCCCTCTGCCTCGCTGACCCTCCAGCTCAACTCAAACGACAAACTAATCCCCCTCCCCTCCCTCGTTCATTCTCTCACCTCAGTCCCCTTCCCCTCTTCTCATATTCCTCCCCCACACTCCTATCACTAAAACCGGAAACCAATGACTCGTGCCTCCAGCCGCTCCACTTGAATTCCAGCTGGCTCCATTAAATAACTGTGCTTGAAACAGTAGGGATAATACCATGTGAGCACACTTAGCAAGTCGAGTTGTTTAAGAAAAAAGCACAATCTTGAGGCATAGCACACGAGCAAAATAGGCAAATATCATGGCGTCGAGAAAGACAGTTTACTTCCTTAATGTGCAGCGATGCGTAAGACAGCGCATGGAAAAGCAAACAAAACCAAGTAGTTGAGAAGGCAAAGCGCAACGAGTCAAGTACCTTCTCAATGAAAAACTCACAATCAAGTGTGCAACCCCGCATACGTCATTTGCTAGCACACAAACCATTATATGCAATTTTTCCTCCTTTTCCTCCAATCACTACCTACTTAAGCACGAAACATCTGCACTGTACCTACCTATGTATATGGGAAGAGATTGAAAGCAGGTGATGAGACTACTCTTGAGATCTTGCTACACATGCGCTTATAACTTGCGTTCTAAGCATTAAACAGCTACAAGTCAGTACATCTTAAACGAGGAAACTCGTTGGTTTCACTATATTACGTACTAAGAACTGACAATTAACAAAGACGATCGAGGAGGATGGGTTCAGAAAACAGCAACGAGTCAAGTACCTTCTCAATGAAAAACTCACAATCAAGTGTGCAACCCCGCATACGTCATTTGCTAGCACACAAACCATTATATGCAATTTTTTCTCCCCCATTGGCTGCTTTGGCACATCTCGTTTCAGTAATCATCAAAGTCTTTTCCTCCAATCACTACCTACTTAAGCACGAAACATCTGCACTGTACCTACCTATGTATATGGGAAGAGATTGAAAGCAGGTGATGAGACTACTCTTGAGATCTTGCTACACATGCGCTTATAACTTGCGTTCTAAGCATTAAACAGCTACAAGTCAGTACATCTTAAACGAGGAAACTCGTTGGTTTCACTATATTACGTACTAAGAACTGACAATTAACAAAGACGATCGAGGAGGATGGGTTCAGAAAACAGTGTTCAACAGTCGACCACATAAATACGTGCAGTTCGGCAGCTATGGAATTGTTTCTTTGCCCTGCTTCTCGCCGATTATAAAAAAAGCCTTAGTTCCAAAGGGGATAATTTCAATATTCAATGCGTGGAAGTCTGAAATACATCGGTCTATTTGATGAATCATAGAGCAAATGCGGTACGGAGATCATGCTATTCAAGGACCTCTGCTTTATCAGCAAACGCAAAAGGAGTGAGATAATGCAAGTTAACTTTACCAAAGCCGTCCGGGTTAACATGAAGGCATTATTCTGTGAGCTAGACTAACAAGTGGAAGTCAAATTCCATGACGAAAGCCCTTCGGTAAAACAACGTCTCATAGCTCAGTGAAAAACTTTTGCAACTTCAATCAGAAGCAGTTAAACACCGATCCAAGATGATCATGTCCAAAACAAAACCTCCCATATGCAGTTTGTCATGTCAGAATCGAATACCATAGCGTTAACGAGACTTAAAGCAACGTTTACCTCGGTCACTCGTCCGGTCTTACTGATAGTTTCGATGGGGAAGATAGCATAAAAAGAAAAAACGATCATATTTAACAGCATAAAGGCAATTCTTCTGGCTGATCACTTCTCAATGAATACAAACGCAGAACTCTTCTTGTATATGATTATGCATACTGGCAGTGCTGTGCAGAGCCGAGTGCTGCTATATGGCAGACGAAAATACAAGACATCAAAGCGCGAGCAAATAACCTTCGAGAAATTATACGGCTTACCATGCTTATGAACGTTATTTAAGAAGTGTACAAAGGGAAAACAAAACAACCAGTTCACATGGGGCAATTTAAAGACAACGTATTGACCTCCCGACTTATCAGTTGGAATCAGTCCCTTCGATTAAAAATGGCTTTTAGGTAGCAGGTTTTATATGTACGTTGGGCTAATTTGGCGACAAAAACACTTCTGCAAAAATTAGTCACACAGCTTCCCACGATCGCAAAACTTCAGCAAAAAGCCGATCTGCTCGAAGGAAGATAACTGTGAGGACAAGTCGGATACAGATGGTATATGATAATCTTTTCTTATATGAAAAGGAAATGCGTAAGAAAAGTTTTTTTGGAAAACTAATTCGTATGCAACGAAAAAATTTCTCTGCACAAAAGAAAATCTACAAGCAAGAGATATCCTGTAAACAGTTCGTTTTCTCACACTACAAAATACTTTGCATAAATTCTTTAGTTTGCTTACAATTAAAAATTTCATGCACTCTTTTCTAGACGAAAAACATTGTTCGTATAAAATCGAAACAACCCACACATGCAAAATTTTTCCACAAACCAAATTATTTTGAATACACAATCGGGAAAGTTTGCCAATGGAATGCTTGCAACTCGAAACGACTATATGAAATGGTGAAGTGAAGTGTAAGTTAGTAGCACAGTGAGGCACAGTGCTAGAGCGCATTATTGAATAATTTCGAGCGATAACGCAACCAACGGAACCGAAATGTTGAGACAACATTACCCTGAAGTAGACCCCCCATGAAGTTGGCCGTTCTACGTTGCTGAGAACGTACGTCGTCCAACGAAATAACCATACCAGCTTAACAATACGCATCATTTCTTTAAAGAAATATTAAACGAAAAAGAAAAATTTCATTTTCTACTTCACATAAGTGTGTTCTATAACCACCAAAAGAAAAAACCCTTTTCCTTCATCTCATTTAATTTATTCGGCACTGTCTGAATGGATGTTCACCGATAATAAAACCCTGGGATCACTTCCAAAAACTAAACAGGAGATATAATTTTAACGCCATGTTGATATTGCTTTTCAACTGTGGTAAAGCATTATCACATAACCTTTTCCATTAGCTACTCTGCGACGTTGTTTCACTTCTCCGAAGTGTATGGGAAAGGCTGATAGTTTTCTCAGTTTTCGTAAATCTTCAAATCCACAGCTACGGGTTATTCCAGCAACGTTACGTGGTGCTCACATGAAAGCCATAAAAGCATTCGTTATATCTCTAGAGAGTTTTTTCCTTCTTTCACAACCATGACTCAGTTCGTTGCATTCAAGGTTGAAAACTTAATGCATCAACGTTTAGAAGCACGCGCAACGACAACAGAGTTTCCGTAAAAACTAGCGTACACGTACCCTGGCGGTTAGTTTGGTAAAAATTCTCGCAATTCTCTCATTCAGTTATGGTCCAAATACGCTGAACCATGAAATCACCGAGCTAAAAGCAGCTAATGTCACCATGATTATTCCAACAGCTTTAAAAGAGGAAAGCAAGCGAAGCCGAACGGAAAGCGGAATATTGGACAAGTAAAATTGAGGCCAGTGTTGCACAGCGCAATGCAGTTCGATGCAGTCAAATTGTCGCAATTACTTAAGTGGCATATTTAAGCGGAGATGCGTACATAGACACGTGATTAATAATGGTTGCGCTTGTAAGAGAAACTTGTAATTAGAGGACGATGACCGGACCATTTCTCTCTCTTTCTCTCATCAGGTTTACCTGACCGCGAGGGGCGCTCGTCTCTCAGCAAAACTATTATTGGTTTTGAAGAGTGACAGAGCAACGCGACTGAATGAGCGAATCATGGGAAAATAATCGCACGCATAATTACAGCCAGCGTCGCAGGTTGATCCTCGTTGCAAACAACCAGCAACCAGCCTCGCACCATCTACCGACGCATCGTGCCTCAACGAGTTTCCTCCCATTGATCAGCCATCACCAAAACTGAACACATTCAAACTCTGGCGCATTGCCCCCTACTGGAGTTGTTTTAAAGCACTCAACTCTTCGATAACTCCACCGCTTTGGGACAGATGTTTGTTCACATGTCTTCTGCTCTCCGCATTTGCTAGCTAGCTACCAACATTACAACTAACTGTTCATGTCCGTTATTTATGATAAAAACGCTAAAATAAAAACATGCCCCATAAAAGAAAATATTTTGTAGCGAACAACAGCACAAACATACTCAACTGGTGCTGCAAGCTATCACAATAGCATGTACACTTTCCGGAAAACGAAGAACAACTCCATTCAATTAACAGCCCTTATGAATCAGGAAAAACGAATTCATAGCAGACGTGGCAGAACTGAATAAAAAGTTAGGAACCCCGTGAATTTTATTTTCTTGTCCGAAAAGGAATTCAAAAGAAACTTATAGAACTATCTGGATGTTAGTTAGATCCGCTGATGAGAACATATGAAATGAAATTAATCGAATAATCCCAAACGGTTATTAAATATTCTTCTCCTCACAACATGCTGATTCTAGTACATATTTCTTTGGAAATCGAAACGTTTTGCAAATCGTACGGCAAGCGGATTACGAACGGCCCACAAGATGTGTTCGCTTTGAATGCGGCACTGCTCAAATGTCGTGAAAGCAGAAATTCCGAGCAATCCCGTGCACACAGTTCTTCCATAACTTCACCAACTAAGAGCATAACATAATCATCAGTTTTAAATGCCATTAATAAGAAATAAATATTTCATCGTTATCGTTTCAAAAACGCCCGTTTCTTTACCGTAATGCGCGTAATAAAATCCATTCGAATTCAGGTGACATCAGTTTAAGGAAGAAGTCGTATTGTATAAACATGTAACGATCTCAAAATTGCGTATCAAACGGAAGGCTTGAAGGTGTGAAGGCGTCGAGCATTGGCCGCCCTTCGTCAAGAATTGTAGCTGTGCGCTGGTGCGTTTCGTTTCGACTTTCGACGTCCGTCGAGGTGTGCAAATATTTGCGCTTCGTTAAGTGAATACAGTAATGTGTGCGTGCTCGAAAATTGTCAACTAATTACGGTACATGAGAGGGCGCAATTCGATGTGATGAGCGTTCTTCGTTGGAGGGGGGACAGCGACCGGGCTAAGGAAACAAATAAAGAATGGTGCAGCATGAGAGTTTTTGTCGTAGGCGCGCTGGCCGCTCATTCATCCATCTCGAGAGCATGACTAATGCAAATAAATATCGCTATCGCGCTCACCTTATGAGGGCCTTCGAGGCGGCCCATTACAAGCCGAGCACAAACACTTGCCCTAATGAATAAAACTCTCAATCTCGACAACCACCACACCAACTGCTCACTAATAAACACGCTACTGCTGTCCGTACCAGATAGTCTCCTTCTTTGTCCTGAATTCGCATCACCATTACGGTGAAACCGGACTCGCATACAGGATTTTAGTAGAGTGCACAACTGCATTTCAGGCCACATTTCAAAAGCAGTGCGAGAAGTACATTCAAACGCGTCACGGGTAAAGATGATATACCATCAAACGCACCTCTCTTCACTTCACTATAGTCAAATTAACACATTGCTGAGGGAAGACAGTTTGCGGCAGTCCTAATTGAAAGAGCCTAGTAAATGATCGAACACCATGTGAGCAACACTCAGCTACGCATAAAGACTTCCGATGAGAGATTTGTTCTTAATTTCATAACTACTGTAGCCGTTGGCGCTCATTTCTCCAAAATTACACTCCGAGCTGTGCTTCTAGTTTGAGCGTTCTGAGTGGTGCGTGCTCAAATTTCGCTCCCAGAAACTGAAGTTCGGGTCAATAACCTTTCCCATTTACTTATCTTCCGCACGCCAGAACTCGAAAATTTATGAACCGTCTGTCAATTTCGTCTGGAAAACGTCGCAGTGCCTGGGATTATAAGCGCACGCAAGCATATAAACGTGTAAGCACAGGCATTACGATACTGAAATTCTATTTTGCGGCAGCGAAAGGCGCATAAAATTCCTCTACATATGTGGACTCGGGCTCACCGTATCACCTACAAGGTATCTTATCTGTTTTTACACATTGTATGAGTGTTCGTAAAAAGAATTTAAATGTTCCATGCTTGTTTTGCTGCCCGGCACCTACGATGGCTGGGAAAAAACCGTTGAAATAAGTGAAGCGATCACCTCAAACTTTATCGCGCATTCTGAGGTGCTCAAATAGTACAACCGCTTCCAGAACCAACACAAGATCTAGCTAAATAAATCACTGAAAAGATGAGCAAAACGGTGATATATAAATTTTAGAAAGCACTACCATGCTAATGGAAGATCTCAGCATTGTGTCGATTCGAATCTACTTGTCATTAGCCATCTCTAATTCTACAACAGTCTACTATGATAGATAGATTACCCGCATTTTCTCGACCATAACACAAGAAACCATCTTACTGTCACCTTACTAAGCTAACTCCGCCAATGCCACCTATCCGATTACTTTGAGTCAAATATTAAAATCCTCATTTCATAACCATTAGCCTCATATTTTCAAGAACTTTTTATATTTAAAGGCGATCTTTTACTTTTGGTGGCACATGACGGCGACCTAGTCTGATTTTGCGATAGCAGAAACAGCAAAAAACGAAACAAAGTATGGAGTTCAGCATCAACAAAGCCAAGCACGAGAAAGTAACCAGCAGATGCAAAATTTGTTAGAGGAATACCGTTCAAGCACTTAAACCTTGTTAGTAAGCACGCCTGTTCTCTTACTTTCACTTCTTAACTGCATTCCATATCAGACTACGCACGCGAAATTTTCATTTGCCAGCTAATATTTCTCGACGTTGTAGAATGTTGCAGAAACCAAAACAAAGTTTTCCTAAAATCTCCGTCAAAAGCCCTCCTCTTTGCCCACCTCCAATACACACCTTCCTTCGAAGGTATCGGAATTTACAAGCCACCGCCTTCTATACAAACTTTTCTCGAATTCCCTTCCCCTCCATCTCTCCTCCCCTGAGGCTCTCCTCCCCCTCTCGGAGGTAGCCGTTATCTTAGAAATACGACTTTTAAATTTATCTATGCTTCTACTCGATTTCGCCAACATCATTATGATCCGGAAAGAATATAGAAGTGTGCCTTTAATTAGCTGTCACAACTGCACGAAAAACTAATGTTGTGCTCTCTCTTTAGATCATTTTCCAGCTTTCTTTGAATTTTCAATTTCAAGCTCAGGAAGTGCAGTAAGGCAGAATATGCGGGCAGATAATAACCAAAAATGATGTCAAAAACTTTCCTCACCCAAATATTTGGCTTGAATGGCGCTTGCAGCTAGAATGACTTGAAGTTTTTTGCATCCCAAATGGAAATTTCGAAACCTCCAATGAGAAGTAGAAAGACAAAATCCCCTAAAAAAAGAGATAAAGGGGAGAGGAATGCGATGTAGGAAATCTGCTTTTTCAAGGCGGAAATTTGTTTCGGGAACAACCGATAAAAGCGATGAAACGCGTTTTGGGCTGAGTAGGAGTAAGAAACATTTTGATGAGGGATCCCGTTCCCCCGTACAACTCTTGTCAAGTCTACAAACAAAATATCTCTGTCTCTGTCACATCAACAAATTACAACTGCGTAACTTTAAGCTTAATAGAACTTTCAATGTCTTCCCTCCCCTCTCTTCTTAGGTCAAGGTATAATAGAATGAGGGCAGTTTGACATGTGCGTTTAAAATTGGCGAAACGTCAGAGTGGGTGGTAAAAGGGGAGAGGGGAGAGGGGGGAGAGGGGAGAAGAGGGAGGAGAGGGGGCGGGGGATGAGTGGAGCGGATGGGTATGAATCTGAATGAGAACGGGATGCGTGACGAGAGTTGTGGGCAGGCGAAAGAGGAATCAAAACAATAAATACAATAGCCGATTTGGCGGCACACCACAAACACTCCGTGCACGTTGCGTTCCCCTTAGCGCGAATCGAATCACTCGTAGCTCATGTCAACAAAATTAATGCGGCTTGCTTGCCGAGCTTGCTTTGCCTTCGCATGCACTCCACCATCCTTCTCCACCTCCACTTCCACTCCATTTGCTTCAAAAAGAATTTACCCAAAACCAAGTGCACTGTTCAGATAAACATTCCAAATTCCAGAATTTTAGATGCACGTGAAATTTTGAGAACACGCTGCCATGTACGCATATGGAACATTTCAAAGCTATTCAATACTATGATAAAGCTGATAGTTTTGCATAGCTTTGATATATTTTATGCAGAAAATTAACGATCACTTCAACTATTCAATAGGAATGACCTCGTCTCAATGCAAATCAACAATAATGCTTTACAAGCAAACAAATCAATGTTTTCTCTTCTAAACATTCGACATTAGTGACTAAGACGGTAGATGAGAATACATAAAATCCGCAAATTAACTCAACGGTTAATTTTGGGGGCACTATAATTAAATGCAAAGAGAGCATAAACTAGGAATGTTTCCATTCTCGTAACGATGGAAAATTTTGCAACAACACTACCACAATTTCTGACTTCCTCGTAGAGCAACAAACATACAACTATATTCTTAATGAGACAATCCATTTCCATTAAAAACAACCTTTCACATTTCTGTTGAACTATTATACACTACACGTGAAGAAACGAAACAATAATGTTGGTTCGCCACGATTCTTTTGATGATTATTTTTTTGGCCGCTCAAAAGAAACTGTTCATTCTTGTCAGGAGTATTGCCATTGTCAGCGAACAATTTCCGACCGTATGTAACCGCACTAGATGTGCACTAGATGATCAAATATGTTGGCTGACTACAATTCCTCCTAAATAGATCCAATATACGGAGTAGACACAACTATATGACCTCACTAAACAGTAATTTCCCAACTCAGTTAACCGCTAGAGCCAAATGAACAGATGACATTTGAACGATGAAGCAATCTTGTACAGCGATATTAAACAATTGAGTTATTAACTGATTGAAGCTGCAGTGAAATCGAACTGGAGGTTTTTTTTTTTCATAACAAGTACCATATTCTTTAACGCCAAGAACGCGAGACAAGTACAAAGCAAGATCAGATGCGAGAGCGATTAAAGAAGCCTAAAGCTGGAAGAAAAAAAATTCATCGAGTGCCGTTTAACAAAACCTGCTGCGCATCACCTAAATCTTCTCTGTCCCAAATTTTTGTCTAGTTTTTCATTTTCATAATATTCCTTCAGTATTTCACCATGGCTGTATTTTTGGACTGGATTCTCGACGCAGTTGCTGCGGCGTCTTTATGCTGTTTTAACACCAGCTACATAGTCTCGTTTTTACCTCGCCCCGTGATTTCACCCTTTTGAGCCGTGAAAAGTGAAGGCAACGGCATACTGGACACGAAACGACAGGTGAACATACGTTTCAATACGGAACGGGAGAGTATGCGATCCCAGGAAGTTTTCAAGCGATTTTTAAGCATACTGATGGGCAGAATGTTGAGTGGTATCCCCTTAAGCGAGGTCGCTGTGTGAGGAGGCGGCTGATGTTTTGTGCATTGGCGAGCCGAAATTAAGCGTCCACTTGTCCAAATTTATCGAGCAATTTGATTTGCGCCACTAAGCGACTAAATTCGAGTCGTGTGCAATTCGCGCTGCGCCTCCAATCATCTCCTTAATAATAATTCGACAACGTTCGTTCACTTTTTCGGCCAGCTTGCTGCCCGCTTACCACTCGCCTCTCTTGCCCTCCTCGACGCCGACGCCCTCCTGTAGCCCCTTCGGAAGCGGCATTCTTGCGCACATTGCAGCCTCTCCCAACGTACGTCCAATTCTTCCCCAAATCACGAGCACTTCTTAGCATCCTACCTTATGTCATTGCGTATTAGAAAACTTGTCCTAAGCTGACATCCCTCTAACAGCTTTCTCATATCTTTCCCGTATTCCACTGCGGGTTCACAATCTCTACAAAAACACAGCACGAGCAAGATATGTCATTCGCTTTTATTGTTCCTCTCTCCTTGTGGAAGCGCAGTAACAATACATTATATAATACACGCTCCAAATTCTGAATCTCTTTTTGAAACACTAACCATTTGCACACGCTGCAAGTGTTTGTCGGTTCGCGTATGCAATTGAAAATTCGCTTTCAGGTTGGTACTGTATGGGCACAGATTGCACTGATAAACACCGTGCAATATCGACATGTCGCCAATCACTGGACGGCTCCGATCCTTCTCTAGAAAAAAAAAAGAACACTTCCGTAAGTATCAAGGAAATAAAACAACGAAAAAAAAAAACGTAACAAGAATTTTATAATCAAAACAAAAAATGAAAAATTGTTCAGAGTAAATTAATTTGCGGAAAGAATTTTTGTCGTCAGATGTACAATGCCCACTTCAAAAAAGAACTATGCGTGATAGATGCATTCAACATTGCTAGAGTATTATGAACTGAGGTATAACAGATATAAAGTATGATATATACGACCAACTAATGCACAGCTCAGAGCCGTAGCTAATAACGGGATACTAAAAAAGAGTTAACTGTCACTAATAGGGCGTTTGGTTTACTGCAATAATCAACTTTAACATCACTTGCCGTAACCATCTCATAAAAGATAGTATGTTCAACGAGGAAAGAAGCGAAAACTCAATATGAAAATTGATGAGAGATGAGAAAGTGTTATCCTCAAATGCTCGTTGACGAAAGAGCCAACGAGACATTGCGGGTCGTTGCGATCTCAACATGCCGCAAATGGTATTCACCAGCTTGCACTGTCGGCATCGCCACAAAAGATCAAATGGGCGCTGAGAAATGGTGCTTTTCTTTTTTTTTCGAGTGAGGTGGGTTCGACACGACCAAAGCATCTTGCGGGAATCGCACAGCTTTTGGGAAAATCGGCCTAACCTTCCCCATTTGAACAATGTCGTGCAGAAACAGAAAAAAGTTTGTCGAAAGCTCGCACTCAACCATAAGCTCTTCAGAACAGCCGTTCTTCAATTCTGATACTATTCCACATGAAAGCTTATGAAGCCCTCATCTAATCAGAATTAATAAATGTTATCTAAAAATAAGGGGAAAGAATGTCATTGAACATTTGGGAAAAAAATAAATAACGAAAATAAGATGAAGGTTGAAAGGTTGCACAAGTTTGATATCTCTCACAAGTGTCACATGATATTGCCGAAAACTAATTACCAGCGTCTCCAAGTTCGCCTAGATATGCAACAGAAGAAAGCGCATGGTTAAAAGCTAGGTTTTCTTGTTTCGTTCAATGCCACTTGCAGTCTGTAAACGAGAATTTTGTCACTTGTGATTTGACATTTGTAGGCTTCGTTATTGAAAGATATCGCATAAACATTATACTACCTCAACAGCTGCCTTAAAAGAGAACCAAAAGCGGTATTGACCATATTTCAGAGAACAACCAGAAGACGTCATATACAGCATTAAATGGAGCAACTTAGAGATCTGTGATCTGTTAAACGGAAAAACGCAAATAATAAAATACCAATATGCTCGAGCATATCGTGAATGCTGTCGCTGGAATAATTCGAACATACTAAGCATTGAAGCGTACTCTCAGAGTCAAGTTCAGTGCATGGCGTACCAGAATTACCTGAAACAAACACTTTCGCCATATTTTACTCCAATTCGGTGCGCAAAAGTCAGTGATGCAAACCCAACACTACCATCAATTCCGAAAGGAGAAATGCTTATTACCTGTTTCTTTTAGTTTTTAAACTCATAACGCATTCCATTTTCTATAAGATCCTTTCGTAACAAGCAAACTTAAAAGCAAGCCCACTTGTAATAAGGAATTTACGTTGTTGTTGAACGCTCATCTCACAAATAAATCTCATAGACGAGCTTAAAGAAAAAACTTCATCATGATCGTCAAATGCAAGCAATTGTATTACTAGGCCAGTGGAAACTTTTTACTTCAATAGACAACGATCTTTTTTCTCACACGCACAGAACAGCCAAATTTTTCACTTTCGACTCTACTACACGGAAGTTCGTCTTTCTCTTCTGTAGAGCTGTTGATAATGATGTTATTATTTCTGAGACAGACAGCAGGATCTTGCGAGCTATAGCACATATCGATATTCCGCTTTGCGCTCCCCGATCTGCAATCTGAGTGGAAATCCTACAGAGTGGTTTTTTTCGTTTGGTACGGCGTACAGGACTGCCGTTGAATTCAAGCGGTAAAGGGATAAGAAAAAAGACTAATGTAGACATGAGCTTGTCAAACAAACTTTTGTGGACACTCAGCTTACTAAATCTTCGTGGACATTCGGACGAGCCATGGGCAAACTGGCTTTGTGCATTGCCACAGACGCCTCATTCGTTTGCACGCAATAACGAACGACAGAACACCTGAGAGGATGGACGGCATTTCCTGCATAGCATGCAAATGTTTGTCACTTTGCATGTGAATGCTGAGGTTGCCCTTCGTTGTGGTGCTGTATTTGCACAGCTCGCACCGATAAGGCTTATAGCCGCACGAATAGCTTTCCCCACGCGCCAGACGAGGATGGGCCCGTCCTTGCAGACAATAAACACATTTCACCTGAAAAGGTTATGTTTTACGTCTTTTATTTTCTTTAAAAACCCAAAACATTGTATCATTACGCATTTACAGTCCTGGCCATAAATTTCAGTGACCCCGATGCATTCTCCAAAGAGTCATATTTGCAAAACAAAACCTTGAACGCTAGAGCTAATTTTTTTTTACTCGAGGGAGAGTGATGGGGAGAGAGCTCCCATGCAACAAATGATAAAACACTGCCTTGCGTTTCAAAATCGACGCTTATAATTCTCTTCCAGGTGACGTGAAAGAGAAAATATTCACAAGACAACCACAAGTAGAAGAGTGGGCAACTTCAGGAGGACCTAACTGAAGATTTTGTACAAATGCAATTAAACGCTTCATATAAGTAAGTCCGATAGCCAAACGCAGAAAAACAGCGCAACTCTTTCGCAGCTGCTCATCAGCTATAGAAATGATTTAGCTGACAGATTCGCTGCGAGAAAATTGCCAACAGATTACCTCACCTCATTGTCCGCATGTTTCTCCTTCATATGAATTTCGAGCGTCTCGTGATACTTGTAATGCCAGTTGCATTTTGGACACTTCAGCGTTTTTGAGCTGTTGCGTGCGGTTAGCGCTGCTGCCGAAATGAGTGGACTAGATGATGCGACCGCGTCCATTTCACCTAAACCCATGCAAGCATTTAACGAGACGCTAAGAAAACGTAAAGCAGCTTTTTGTTGCAAAAAGTAAATGGCTAATCGTCTTAGCCCATCTTCCATTAAGGGATGTCCGATTAGCACAAAATCCCGTTCAGCGCGGACAAACCTTAGCGGCCATTCAAGAACGGCTTATCCTTCAGTACACAGTTAGGAAGATTTTAAAATATGCCTATGCGAACGCATTTTGCCCGCATGAGATACACTTTTGGGTGCTTGGACAACTCTCTGATGTCAGTCACCAAAACTGGACTAGTCAAATGGAACAGTAGGTCCAAAAAGATCGTAATATCTATACTTTCCACTTTTTTAGCCGTGCTCAGTGTATTATGTAAGATGCCTCGACTGTGATATTTCACACAACCTTTAAGTTATTCACCGCGACTGAAAAATACCAGCATAACCATATAACCCAAACTTTTGAATTTTTTCTTCCTTTTGCTTGCTCTGCTTCTCAGCCTGTATGTCACAAGTGACATTATCGAGATGTGATGCAGCAAACACAAAATTACACGTGTACGGATATGCGTTACAAATAGTGTCTGATTCTAGCGCAAATCATACCTCCACACCCTCCCTCCCCAACCCTCACCCCTTCTATGACATGGACATTTCCGAGGAAAAAACAAATCCGATAACGAAATAAGATCAGAGAAAAAACGCGTTTCCTTTCTTCAAATGAATATTCTTAGCGCAAAATCAAGGTAAAATTCTCACCACTCCGCAAGAGGAAATTTGCAGCTATGAGTTTGTTTATTCATAACAATTCCAAAGTTCCACCCACTTTTCTACATCACACAACCGAGTCATATGATGCTTTTACGCGAAGTAATGAAGTCCTGCGAAACGGAACTGCTCTGGGCAAGAACAACGCGCTACCTGAACCGATGAAAGCGAGTGCGGACGATCCATTCATGAGGTTCATAGGGACGTGTTGCAGAATGCGCGTGTTGAAATCGGCCGAGAGGAAGCTCCTCTGTATCATGTGCTCGACTTCTAACGAACTGTTCGCCACTTCACTACCGCTGGCCATCCCACATCCCAACTGCGCACTCTCGCTGCAGAACGACGAAGACAACTTTATACAACATACGTTCTCGTCAACCTTATACTGCTCTTGTACTGTCTTAAAGCAATTTTTTGAACTTCCTAAAATTAATTGAACAGGACAACTATGTCTGCATTTTCTTGGTTTTACTGCTTAAATGAGTTCATGACATACTCGAAAACTTGAAAGTTATTTTTGAAAATTGTTTTTTGATTGAAAATTCGTAAATTTTAAATCAAAAAACTACTTTCAAAAATAAATCGATAGTGAGCCCCATATCTGGACAGCGATAGTACTGCACATGGGAACTGCTCCTTCCATTCAAACAGAAATAATTTTTTTCAGGGCGTAAAAAACTGTGCTTGTTACTTCAGTAAAACGCCAATCCGATGTGAACTCCACAGCGGAGTTGGGAAATGACCATTTACTGATACTAACGCTAGATTTTCTCTTCTATACTCCAAACCAAGAAAACATGAGATGCACAACTATCGAAACATCACGAATACAATCAAACCTGCTAACAGAAATAAACCAACCGTATTGGCTCTGCGAACGAAACGCTCAAGTCGCACATCAAAACAATCGTAAACGAATGAAGGTCTGAATCGCTGTGGAGTGACGAATTTTGTAAACCAGGATGTGACTGCGAAACATGATCCCTGAGCTGTGTCCCAGTAGAGAACCTGAGGCGACAACGCAAACAAAAGAAGTGAGGGGAAGGGTCTGGGAGAGAAGGGACTTGTGCGTCAGGACTGAGAACGGTCCATTGCAGCACGACGTTTTCCCTGATCAGAATAAGTCTGTCGATGCGTGAAGAGCCAAGCGAGAATGGGCCTTCGGAGACCGTTGCGTCCACTCCTCCGCATTCGCTGACCACCACCACCGAGCCCCACTGTCTGTAGACGCCCTCGAAAGGCACCTAAAATCATGTTAAACGCCATCTATCACCCAATACTCACTCTGGCAACAACTCTGTATTATTAAATTCAACCATTTATTGTGCGAAGAACTGGGTTGCAGATGGCACCCTAGAAATAAGCTTAAGAGACGACGGTCGAACCCGGGACCGACTAACTCCGTAATAAGAAATAACCTCCTTAGTAATAAGAATTAATCTGAAGAGACTGACACAGACGCTAATTCTTCTTTGCGATAAAAACAAACTTTCACCGATTACCTTTCGTTCAAAGCAAATGACCCAAGACGAGCAATTAAGAGTGTTTCATTGTAGACTGCACGCATCACATCGAAAACACGATACATAACATAAAACTCAGCTGAATGAAAATATGTTAGCTTGTCGACGTCGATGACGCAAAACGAATTAAATAACAGAAGGGCAAGAATGAAAGCAGTGACGAACAAGCAAAGCCTATTTTATGTGTTTAGTGTGAATGAGAGAGAATACCGGACTGTCGACGGTGCCAATAAAGGAGATGCACTCATTCGAAAGTCTCGCCGCAGGCCTAAAATTTCTTTGATAGTGTGCACTGATCGCTTCGCTATATACAAAACGTTTAAACTCATAGCTGCAGATGCTGATCTTGCTCTTTTCTAGAGAATATTCTGCTATCGCTTTCTGGATTAGAATGTGGCTGAAGCTACCATCTCTGGATTTATATATATATATATATATACATATATATATATATATTTATATAAAGTACGTGGCGTTTCTGCAATGAAGGAAGCCTGATCGAGGTTACATGACAGTTTAAAACTCGTTTTGCAACAATGAATTTAACAGGAACTTTCGATTCATCGAGCAATGTTGTTCCTTTTTTTTTTTTTCATAAAGTCTACATAGGGCACTGGTATTCGATGAAGGATGGGACAGCTAATGATGGAGAATTTGTGATGGAGAACGCATACGGTATGTGCATATGACAACGATATGGCTGTCAAATAATAAAATAAGTAACACATATGGGTGGCAGCTTCAATGCGTTTCTTCTACCATTTATACAATTAAAGGTAATATCATAGAAAAAGGAAACGATTCCCATCAATCGTATCGAAATGAACTGATTCATTAAATCACGCTGCTTGTGGAAACGAAACGCACAGAAAATATGAAAAGAAAAATTTACAAACACTTTAGAAGAGAACATCAACGATACGATTCAAAAAAACATTCTTTCATCGATCAAATGTAAAATGCTAATAGAGAATAAAAATCGGAGTAAAAAAAAACGGTACGTAAGAAAATGAGAGAGGAGGAAGAACTGCAGAGGGAACGTTTCACACGAAAGCAGAGTTTTGCTGTTAATGAAAGTGAGAAATTAGCGCTGACGAGCGAGTGTCGCTATCCTATCAACACGCACACAAAATGTAAACAATGCGCAATTAGGCACAAAGCCGACTGCAAGCACTCTAGAATCGCCCACTTTCTGCCCCACTCCACTGCCAAATTTATGCCGTTTCCTTCATACCACACAAAATTTACATCAATATTGCAAGCATATGACATTTGTAGGCTTCGTTATTGAAAGATATCGCATAAACATTATACTACCTCAACAGCTGCCTTAAAAGAGAACCAAAAGCGGTATTGACCATATTTCAGAGAACAACCAGAAGACGTCATATACAGCATTAAATGGAGCAACTTAGAGATCTGTGATCTGTTAAACGGAAAAACGCAAATAATAAAATACCAATATGCTCGAGCATATCGTGAATGCTGTCGCTGGAATAATTCGAACATACTAAGCATTGAAGCGTACTCTCAGAGTCAAGTTCAGTGCATGGCGTACCAGAATTACCTGAAACAAACACTTTCGCCATATTTTACTCCAATTCGGTGCGCAAAAGTCAGTGATGCAAACCCAACACTACCATCAATTCCGAAAGGAGAAATGCTTATTACCTGTTTCTTTTAGTTTTTAAACTCATAACGCATTCCATTTTCTATAAGATCCTTTCGTAACAAGCAAACTTAAAAGCAAGCCCACTTGTAATAAGGAATTTACGTTGTTGTTGAACGCTCATCTCACAAATAAATCTCATAGACGAGCTTAAAGAAAAAACTTCATCATGATCGTCAAATGCAAGCAATTGTATTACTAGGCCAGTGGAAACTTTTTACTTCAATAGACAACGATCTTTTTTCTCACACGCACAGAACAGCCAAATTTTTCACTTTCGACTCTACTACACGGAAGTTCGTCTTTCTCTTCTGTAGAGCTGTTGATAATGATGTTATTATTTCTGAGACAGACAGCAGGATCTTGCGAGCTATAGCACATATCGATATTCCGCTTTGCGCTCCCCGATCTGCAATCTGAGTGGAAATCCTACAGAGTGGTTTTTTTCGTTTGGTACGGCGTACAGGACTGCCGTTGAATTCAAGCGGTAAAGGGATAAGAAAAAAGACTAATGTAGACATGAGCTTGTCAAACAAACTTTTGTGGACACTCAGCTTACTAAATCTTCGTGGACATTCGGACGAGCCATGGGCAAACTGGCTTTGTGCATTGCCACAGACGCCTCATTCGTTTGCACGCAATAACGAACGACAGAACACCTGAGAGGATGGACGGCATTTCCTGCATAGCATGCAAATGTTTGTCACTTTGCATGTGAATGCTGAGGTTGCCCTTCGTTGTGGTGCTGTATTTGCACAGCTCGCACCGATAAGGCTTATAGCCGCACGAATAGCTTTCCCCACGCGCCAGACGAGGATGGGCCCGTCCTTGCAGACAATAAACACATTTCACCTGAAAAGGTTATGTTTTACGTCTTTTATTTTCTTTAAAAACCCAAAACATTGTATCATTACGCATTTACAGTCCTGGCCATAAATTTCAGTGACCCCGATGCATTCTCCAAAGAGTCATATTTGCAAAACAAAACCTTGAACGCTAGAGCTAATTTTTTTTTACTCGAGGGAGAGTGATGGGGAGAGAGCTCCCATGCAACAAATGATAAAACACTGCCTTGCGTTTCAAAATCGACGCTTATAATTCTCTTCCAGGTGACGTGAAAGAGAAAATATTCACAAGACAACCACAAGTAGAAGAGTGGGCAACTTCAGGAGGACCTAACTGAAGATTTTGTACAAATGCAATTAAACGCTTCATATAAGTAAGTCCGATAGCCAAACGCAGAAAAACAGCGCAACTCTTTCGCAGCTGCTCATCAGCTATAGAAATGATTTAGCTGACAGATTCGCTGCGAGAAAATTGCCAACAGATTACCTCACCTCATTGTCCGCATGTTTCTCCTTCATATGAATTTCGAGCGTCTCGTGATACTTGTAATGCCAGTTGCATTTTGGACACTTCAGCGTTTTTGAGCTGTTGCGTGCGGTTAGCGCTGCTGCCGAAATGAGTGGACTAGATGATGCGACCGCGTCCATTTCACCTAAACCCATGCAAGCATTTAACGAGACGCTAAGAAAACGTAAAGCAGCTTTTTGTTGCAAAAAGTAAATGGCTAATCGTCTTAGCCCATCTTCCATTAAGGGATGTCCGATTAGCACAAAATCCCGTTCAGCGCGGACAAACCTTAGCGGCCATTCAAGAACGGCTTATCCTTCAGTACACAGTTAGGAAGATTTTAAAATATGCCTATGCGAACGCATTTTGCCCGCATGAGATACACTTTTGGGTGCTTGGACAACTCTCTGATGTCAGTCACCAAAACTGGACTAGTCAAATGGAACAGTAGGTCCAAAAAGATCGTAATATCTATACTTTCCACTTTTTTAGCCGTGCTCAGTGTATTATGTAAGATGCCTCGACTGTGATATTTCACACAACCTTTAAGTTATTCACCGCGACTGAAAAATACCAGCATAACCATATAACCCAAACTTTTGAATTTTTTCTTCCTTTTGCTTGCTCTGCTTCTCAGCCTGTATGTCACAAGTGACATTATCGAGATGTGATGCAGCAAACACAAAATTACACGTGTACGGATATGCGTTACAAATAGTGTCTGATTCTAGCGCAAATCATACCTCCACACCCTCCCTCCCCAACCCTCACCCCTTCTATGACATGGACATTTCCGAGGAAAAAACAAATCCGATAACGAAATAAGATCAGAGAAAAAACGCGTTTCCTTTCTTCAAATGAATATTCTTAGCGCAAAATCAAGGTAAAATTCTCACCACTCCGCAAGAGGAAATTTGCAGCTATGAGTTTGTTTATTCATAACAATTCCAAAGTTCCACCCACTTTTCTACATCACACAACCGAGTCATATGATGCTTTTACGCGAAGTAATGAAGTCCTGCGAAACGGAACTGCTCTGGGCAAGAACAACGCGCTACCTGAACCGATGAAAGCGAGTGCGGACGATCCATTCATGAGGTTCATAGGGACGTGTTGCAGAATGCGCGTGTTGAAATCGGCCGAGAGGAAGCTCCTCTGTATCATGTGCTCGACTTCTAACGAACTGTTCGCCACTTCACTACCGCTGGCCATCCCACATCCCAACTGCGCACTCTCGCTGCAGAACGACGAAGACAACTTTATACAACATACGTTCTCGTCAACCTTATACTGCTCTTGTACTGTCTTAAAGCAATTTTTTGAACTTCCTAAAATTAATTGAACAGGACAACTATGTCTGCATTTTCTTGGTTTTACTGCTTAAATGAGTTCATGACATACTCGAAAACTTGAAAGTTATTTTTGAAAATTGTTTTTTGATTGAAAATTCGTAAATTTTAAATCAAAAAACTACTTTCAAAAATAAATCGATAGTGAGCCCCATATCTGGACAGCGATAGTACTGCACATGGGAACTGCTCCTTCCATTCAAACAGAAATAATTTTTTTCAGGGCGTAAAAAACTGTGCTTGTTACTTCAGTAAAACGCCAATCCGATGTGAACTCCACAGCGGAGTTGGGAAATGACCATTTACTGATACTAACGCTAGATTTTCTCTTCTATACTCCAAACCAAGAAAACATGAGATGCACAACTATCGAAACATCACGAATACAATCAAACCTGCTAACAGAAATAAACCAACCGTATTGGCTCTGCGAACGAAACGCTCAAGTCGCACATCAAAACAATCGTAAACGAATGAAGGTCTGAATCGCTGTGGAGTGACGAATTTTGTAAACCAGGATGTGACTGCGAAACATGATCCCTGAGCTGTGTCCCAGTAGAGAACCTGAGGCGACAACGCAAACAAAAGAAGTGAGGGGAAGGGTCTGGGAGAGAAGGGACTTGTGCGTCAGGACTGAGAACGGTCCATTGCAGCACGACGTTTTCCCTGATCAGAATAAGTCTGTCGATGCGTGAAGAGCCAAGCGAGAATGGGCCTTCGGAGACCGTTGCGTCCACTCCTCCGCATTCGCTGACCACCACCACCGAGCCCCACTGTCTGTAGACGCCCTCGAAAGGCACCTAAAATCATGTTAAACGCCATCTATCACCCAATACTCACTCTGGCAACAACTCTGTATTATTAAATTCAACCATTTATTGTGCGAAGAACTGGGTTGCAGATGGCACCCTAGAAATAAGCTTAAGAGACGACGGTCGAACCCGGGACCGACTAACTCCGTAATAAGAAATAACCTCCTTAGTAATAAGAATTAATCTGAAGAGACTGACACAGACGCTAATTCTTCTTTGCGATAAAAACAAACTTTCACCGATTACCTTTCGTTCAAAGCAAATGACCCAAGACGAGCAATTAAGAGTGTTTCATTGTAGACTGCACGCATCACATCGAAAACACGATACATAACATAAAACTCAGCTGAATGAAAATATGTTAGCTTGTCGACGTCGATGACGCAAAACGAATTAAATAACAGAAGGGCAAGAATGAAAGCAGTGACGAACAAGCAAAGCCTATTTTATGTGTTTAGTGTGAATGAGAGAGAATACCGGACTGTCGACGGTGCCAATAAAGGAGATGCACTCATTCGAAAGTCTCGCCGCAGGCCTAAAATTTCTTTGATAGTGTGCACTGATCGCTTCGCTATATACAAAACGTTTAAACTCATAGCTGCAGATGCTGATCTTGCTCTTTTCTAGAGAATATTCTGCTATCGCTTTCTGGATTAGAATGTGGCTGAAGCTACCATCTCTGGATTTATATATATATATATATATACATATATATATATATATTTATATAAAGTACGTGGCGTTTCTGCAATGAAGGAAGCCTGATCGAGGTTACATGACAGTTTAAAACTCGTTTTGCAACAATGAATTTAACAGGAACTTTCGATTCATCGAGCAATGTTGTTCCTTTTTTTTTTTTCATAAAGTCTACATAGGGCACTGGTATTCGATGAAGGATGGGACAGCTAATGATGGAGAATTTGTGATGGAGAACGCATACGGTATGTGCATATGACAACGATATGGCTGTCAAATAATAAAATAAGTAACACATATGGGTGGCAGCTTCAATGCGTTTCTTCTACCATTTATACAATTAAAGGTAATATCATAGAAAAAGGAAACGATTCCCATCAATCGTATCGAAATGAACTGATTCATTAAATCACGCTGCTTGTGGAAACGAAACGCACAGAAAATATGAAAAGAAAAATTTACAAACACTTTAGAAGAGAACATCAACGATTACCTACAAAAAAACATTCTTTCATCGATCAAATGTAAAATGCTAATAGAGAATAAAAATCGGAGTAAAAAAAAACGGTACGTAAGAAAATGAGAGAGGAGGAAGAACTGCAGAGGGAACGTTTCACACGAAAGCAGAGTTTTGCTGTTAATGAAAGTGAGAAATTAGCGCTGACGAGCGAGTGTCGCTATCAACACTCTCGGCACACAAAATGTAAACAATGCGCAATTAGGCACAAAGCCGACTGCAAGCACTCTAGAATCGCCCACTTTCTGCCCCACTGCATCGCCAAATTTATGCCGTTTCCTTCATACCACACAAAATTTACATCAATATTGCAAGCATATGACCACAACTGAACAACTTATCATTGTTCTATATTGTTGTAATTTATCGACTATCCTTTTTGCGATCTCAGTTTCTATCAAAGTAATTAAATGCGAAATGATCTTTCACAAAAAATGGTAATTTTATGGAGTGCAAGAAATACAACGGAGGAAGAGAGAGAGAGAGAGAGGAAGAGAGAGGGAGAAATAATGAAAGAAAGAAAGGAGATGAAATGTACACGCCTGGCTAGTGCGGATGTTTGTGCTTGAACACAACACATCCTAATGGAAAAATTACTTCCAAGCGTTTCTCACCTTGACTGCACATTTTTGCAATATTTCACTCTTTGCATAGCTACAGAAAAAAGCAACGCTTAGACGTCTATTACGGATGCTTAGAGACTTACGGAAGTGTTAAGTGTTGCTTTTTATTAATACACATGACCTCTAACAACCGACCGACCCCCACGTAATACTCAACTATTGTCTCCGCCTTTAACGTGAAGACAGAAATCGGAAGGTTTCCGAAATCAAGTTTTGCCTGTAAAATGGAACAGTGGGGACCGACGATTAGTTTCCTTAAGAATCAGCCGTAACTTTTTGGTGAATCAGTGATATATATCCTATACGAACCTAGCTATATATTATATATGTATATATAGCGCATTACTTGCTTCGATATTGTCCTTGTTGAAGAGCCAGTAGCAGTTAATTAGTGCTTCCATTCGAGAACAGGGAGAAGAAGGAGATGGTGGGATGGACCCCGCCGAGAAACGATGGGTCCGACAGACCCAAGCGAGAAGGCGGGGATCGTGACTGGAAGTTGTTAAGTCGGAAAAGCGTCCTTAACGTAGTCTCATGAATAGTCGAATGTGTTGTTCCGCAATAAGGTGAAACCGTCTTCAAGCAAAACTTATGAGGACCGTCGTACGTGTGTGTGTATGTGTGTGTGTTGGGCCCTGGGGAGGGAGGGGTGAGAGGGTGGGGAAGGGTCGGAAGAAGGGAAAGGGGAGGCAGAATGGGATGTGTTGAGGTGTGATTGGTCGGGTGAATTCACTTCGCTTAGGATTTTTCTTTCATCCATTCTTTAGCAAGTGGTACAAGATTGCAAATGTCCAACAGTAAAAAATAAAAACGGGCTTTTGTTTCGATCGCACGATGGAGAACATAGTGAAGCAAAAAAATTCCGCTGTTTTTTCGCCCAATTACAAAAACAATTTTCTTTCATTTGTTAAGTAACAGATACTGTTCTTTTTCTGACAAACAATCGAAATCAAAGCGGCACCTAAAAAGAGACTCGGTCAGTTCTCCAGAAATCCGCATAATAGGGAACCAATACGATGCTTAAAGAAACGCGAGAAAAACTGCTTTCGCTTCTGCTCGCCGGCACTCCACACATCAAAAATATGTGCACATACGTTTTTTCAACGTTTTTTTTATGAACTTATTAAAGTTGGTTTGCTTTTAAAACGTTTCAGGGATAATTTCCTTCGTGCAGCGCAAGTTTCGAAAAACACCTCTACTGGATGTGCTCATTTCTGTTTCGAACGAAGTAACTGAGGAGAGACCGATTCCTTACTACTGAAAATGCCACTGCTGTATTGGCCAGCAACGCCCTCTCGGTGACTGTATGCCCTTAAACTAAAAAATGATGCCCTCAACGATGCTGTAAAAACGCGATTGTGAGCAGCAACATTTCTAAGTATGCACTACCATATTAGTTTTATAAATATGGAGCATGCGCAACTGAGCAGCAAGTGTGACTTAACCGCATGAGCATCAAGAAGATATCCGTACAGATCAACATCACTGCCTTCCTTCTGCTGACCGATCATCCAGTAGCTTAAACATGAATGGCTATAACTATGACCTAATAACTCATAATTCATTGCGCCTTATACAATTTGCTGCTCTCATCGTCTTTATAAAACTACCTCACCATACTGCTTATGGAGAGCGTGTCACAAAACTCTTGATTATAAGCTCTCTAAAATAAGCCTTCCTAAATTTTACGTTCACTCTGAAAAGACTCCCCCTCTCCATTAAAAACCGGCTTCGATCATGATACCTCCCCTCCCAGTAATATATCTTCCTCGTCGAAAAGGGAAAGGAATGGTATGAAAGACTTCATTTTTGCCAAAACGCAGAAACGTTGAGAAGCAACGAAATATCTAAACACTTTCTTTTGAACCTCTACGCATTAGTTACAACATCTACCAGTGAATGGAAGCACCTGATTTCGATTATAGCATCCGATCGAAATTTTGGAAAATTATATGTCCCTCTCGATTAGAAGTCTCCGCTCGATAATACGCCCACCTCCTTTTCACACCCCCGTTCCCCACCCTCCACCTTTCCTTTCCATTCAAAACGATTGAGAAACCCTTGGAGGTCCTGGAAATCACAAACTGAGCTTCACCGTATGTTCGTTACGGGGTGAGAGGGAGTCGATATTGAGCTGCTCTCTAGCACTTCGCTGTTCGGCGACGATGGGGAGGCAAGAGCCCAGTGGAAGTTGGCTGCTGTGTGACGATCCCACGGTGGCGGCGAGCGATCGCAAAGCGCCACACCTGGGCACAATATGTGTATTCTGGTTCATTACGCGTTTTATTGTGATTATAGTTTCTGATGAATTGTTGGAAAAAGCGCGAATTATTCGCCCATATGCTCTGATAGGCATCCAGAAAGGTGCCTTTGCCTTTGCCGCACCGCCCACATCCCCCACCGATACGAAGATGAGTGCACACCAACTCCTCTTGGCTCAGTGCAGGCAACACTTTCTGCAACAGCGCGGCGGCACGCACACTGGCATACCAGTAACAAACGGTCCACACATCATGATAACCTTACGACCCCAGTGGGTCAGATCACGCACAGGAGCCCACTAATTTTGTGAGGATTTATGGCGATGAAAATACAGACAACACGCAACTGCTAGTCGAACTTCACGTTTATTAATGAGTGTTTTTTTCAAATTTTTTCACCATCATGCTTCCCTATCTCCTCCTCCCCCCACCCCTTTCCCTCTCAACCACTCCCAGTGGGTTATCTTGTCCCAGCACATTAACGTTGCCACAAAGATTACTTTTAAAACATGCACCCCTATTAATCCTCAACACAATCTGGGATGAAGAAAGACCATAAAGTGATTCAATAAAATATCATTAACGGACTCAAGAAGAAGCGTAGCACGTGCAAGTAAGAAATGGCACAGGATGAATAAATTTTTGACGCAGTTCTCAACTGGTCGTTTCATATAAGGCAAATAAGCTATCAGCCAGCCAAAGCGACAAGTTCGAAACGACGTAGTCATTTCTTACAATGCAATCCCATGTCGTCAGCCACTAAAAACAACAGCAATTCTTCTCTAGTTAAGCGCTTCTTTGAACCACAGTTGATTATATTCAGTGCCACTAAGAGAACAAGTGGATTTTGAAGAGGGAGTAAAATCTCACTAACAACGTTGAAAAGTGCCACTTTAAGTGCCTCTTAATTTTAAATTCTCTTAGTCTAGCTTCAATAGACGAGTAAAGACGAAGACGGAAGAAAGGATCTGAAAACATGATTCTTTCGTTTCAGCAAACCAATAACTAGGTTCCACGGAGGTATTAAGCTGATGCTAAACAGAACTAGCTGCTTCGCAATTAGTACCATTCAGTCACAGAAAACTCCGGACAGCCTTATGTTTCTAGGTGAACAACAATTTTCTAACTAAAAACAAGAAACAAGGTGGCAGACAAGAAGAGAACATGCACTGCATAAAAATAAAGCCATGCTTTCTGCTAAGTCACAACAGCGAACAACGCCGAAAGAGAATGCGATTCACTTGATCGAAGTCAACTTTCGCAGTTCATTTTGATAGCCGTTTTAAATTCTCGCTGCGTTCCTATAGGCAACCTACCGGCTACTGCGCTTGGCTGATGTTGAATCTCAAAACTACGGCCAAAATTTGAAACTCCGTCTTCTTGAGTGTCGTACAATGAAGGACCAGGCAGTTACTTAGTCAGCAGTTGCGTCATTATGAGCAAACAATTATTATCCGCTCGTGGCTCGCGCAATGCTAAAGCGAGAATTCGGAGCGGCGAACTCAGATACCGTATGCGACTGTGACGCGAACTAAACCCATCCTCACTTTTCCCCTCCCTCTAACATAACCATTCGCTATAAATAGATGACGTCATTGCTATAGAAGTCAGGAAAATAAACCAGAAACCTCCTCACAAACTGGTACATAGTTGGGAACAAGAACAACAGCAATATGTTGCTTAATAATCGAGTATGCTTCAGTAGCTACAGTAGTTAGGCCAAGAGGAAAGCCGAAGAGTCGGTTGGCTACATCAGCGAAGCAAGACCTAAAGAAGATAAAATAAGGACGAACCGGCGTACTGAGCTGCTCGCTGCACTCCTTGGTCGTCGCTGCGATTCGATTCAGCGGCACCGACGCTGGCCTCATTGACTGAAACATTCACTGTTAAATCTTCATGTTATTTGTTTCGTACAAAACGCCTAGTGCACGACCGACCTGCTTGTCACAAAAAAAAAAATGGTACCCACTGTTCGGTACCCTGATTACAAGAAGACATCGCTCTAGTATTGAAGTAGCGCGTAAAATAGATCAAATTATTCATAAGGAACGATTCGTAGTATGCCATTTCCTAACGTGCACACTTACGCGCATCAGCACTCACACTCCACATGAGTAATTTCGACCAGAATCTTGCTATCATTGAAATTAGAGTACAGACTGCTGGAATTGTTGAACTAACGACAAACGGAAATCGAAAGTTCTTTATACATCGATTTTCGTTAGTGCGAAGGTCATTTTCTAAAATGAATAGACGAAGTTTTAAGCAAGTTGGAAGATAGGAATAATTTTTTTAAGTGAAAGCATAACGGAATTCTTGGAAAAAAAATGAAATGATAAAAACGAAAGTACGCATCACAGTATGCACAGTGGTTGAAAGACATAAAAGAACAGTCAAAAACACCGAACGAACGCTCTAATGGGAATGTGTGATACTACTATAATCCATGTGTTCTGCCTTTGTAAAATAGGACCTGAATTAAAAGAAAACACTACGAAAAAGTTTAAACAGCACCTAATCACAAAGTGGGTCAGTTTAATAGAAAATAAAGGAGAACGAAGAAAAAAAAAATAGCCTCGAAACTAGAGGCAACATGTAACACAATACGGAAGAAAGTTTGCTGAAGAATGAATGACACTGTTTACCTGAATGGAGAGAATTCAGTAGCGGAAAAGATATTCGATTGAGTACGGAATCAGTGAGATGAGTACAGAATCATTATGCTATTCGCATAACACCAAAAACAACGAGATACAAAACACTGCAGGCCATAGCCCGGTCTCTTACCGCTAAAGATGGAGCAGGTTTCCATCATAAATTGCTCCTTTTTTGAGCCTAAACGAAAACCTCTTTATTCGCTCAGGACTCCTCACTTATCTCTAATAAGCCATTCATGAAACTATGCGAAATGAATGGATGAAAAAAGAATGCGTAGTTCATATGTTCTCCAAGATGTGAAAACTGCGCAAATGGTTAAAACATTTTTTTTAGGAATCAGCATGCGGTACGGGTGCTATTTGCGATTAATTGCTTTTAGTACAAAGCATGCCCACTTATCCATTTAATTCGGTTTGTTCTTCGACTCACTAAATTATTCTCAAAATTCATTAAGCGTGATCTGGACGATGTTGGCAAATGAAAACTAGAAACTCTAAATGCCACGCTTTTAATTAAAAGAAATACTTTAAAGTATATAAATACTTAATGTTGTCACTAAATATAACATACCTCGACAGAGCATTTCTAAAATTTGCCATTCCTCTTTTTACAGTTCTCAACAAAAGAGCTCTGCAGAAGACGAAACTTAACTAAAGAGAATTCAGTAGAACTTTTCATGATTGATCCCTGCCTAAGATAAGTCAAGCAGTTCACAACTATGAGCTTTTTTCCGGATTCTCCTCCGGCGTTCACCTTGAAGCCGGATGCAAAATTGCTGATCCCAGAGCTTACAGGATCTACATCAAGGAAACGGTTAAAGAATCGGCTCCGAGGCGCTGACTGCAAATAGACCCCAGCTTGATCCGGGATATTTGCCATTCAGTAGTTCATACCCATTAGAAAACGCTGCTAATGGAGGGTGAGGGAGTGGAAGGAAATAGCTGTTTTTCTAAGCGGTACCAGATCTGAACGTGCAAAGTTAACAAACTCCTCTGAAAAAGACAAAAAACACAACCTCGAAAAAAGCAGTCACGGTAGCAAGCACACTAGAAAGCTATGTACACAAGCTGTGGAATCTACGTATTCCCACATATCCACTGAAACACGTGAAAGGATTTTGAATGGACCTTCCCTTAACTCAAAACCAACAATACAGGGGAACGAGGGGCACTTCAGAATTACTCTCTTGAATGTAACCACAATTCGATTGCCGTGATCAGTTCATAAATGAGCACTTTGAATGAACTTTTTACGGACAGGACATTGTAGTGAAGAACGAGAATTTTTGAGATACAAAAAAACATGGGCAATTATATGGGACACATTTCTCTCATATGTAGTGCAATCAAAAATGTTAAGCATTCCAAATATGTTGTGGGACATGCTCAGCTTTAACACCCTTTCCTGGACAAGTGAACTTCAACAGTTAGCTAAAAACTCCTTCAAATTCAACTTGTACGAAAGTGAGAAAAAAAGAAAGTAAAACTGCTACGATGAAATGCATGGATGTATAAGAGCAAAACAAGAATAAGGACTCTGAATGCGGGATACCTATTTGCAAACCGTACTGCAACAGGTGAAACAGCAACCCCAAAAATAAAATGAAAGAACAAGGTCGATCAAAATGGCATCAAAAGAACCAAACAACTAATCTTTTAAGATCTCACTTCATAAAAGCTTCGGTTAGCATCATCGAAGCTCTTTTACGCGTCAGAAACTTTGAGCAATAATATTCCCTTGTAACGGTGGGATTATGATGGCAAACACTTTTGTAGTGAATGATGCTCAAAATAGGATCCAAAGAGCGAAAAATCGTGTATTGCTGTCCGATAGCTCAGCTATCCGGTGACGACGCACTGTCAATCCACTGGTATTATTAAGCAAATGATGATAAGTTATTCTCCAAATAACGAAAGAATGATATGCATGTGTTTTATGCATCTAACTGTTTTGCGTTAGCGAAAGTAGTAGGCTGAGTGCGAATGTAGTGGAAGAGGAACGTACAGCGAGAGCAGTGACTTATGCTCGGGCAACTCGCATGAACTGCACAGTTCAGTTCGACTTAGGCACGCAATCAAACGATTTATGAAAACCTTTCTCGTAGTTCGCAACTCTATCCGGTTGCACGGATACGATTTGCTTATTAACCGCGCAATCTTTCTGCATGAAATGCTTCTGTCGTTTTATTGTGCAGCAAAACATCATATAGCGGAGCTGTACGAGGGCCATACGGTTCGCGCTCTAATAACGAAAGAATGATATGCATGTGTTTTATGCATCTAACTGTTTTGCGTTAGCGAAAGTAGTAGGCTGAGTGCGAATGTAGTGGAAGAGGAACGTACAGCGAGAGCAGTGACTTATGCTCGGGCAACTCGCATGAACTGCACAGTTCAGTTCGACTTAGGCACGCAATCAAACGATTTATGAAAACCTTTCTCGTAGTTCGCAACTCTATCCGGTTGCACGGATACGATTTGCTTATTAACCGCGCAATCTTTCTGCATGAAATGCTTCTGTCGTTTTATTGTGCAGCAAAACATCATATAGCGGAGCTGTACGAGGGCCATACGGTTCGCGCTCTAAAGAAATGTAGGAACTGACTGGAAGGATCAATAGAAAAGAAACTTGTACCATTTCAAGCTTCAAAATGCTGAATAAATCTTGAAAAACAAACAAAGTATTTATGAAAAATAAATGTGCGGTTTCTTTTGTCTTTCGATATAATCTGCTCTTCCGGTATTGTGAATTTGGAAAATTAGAATTCTTTAGAAAATTTCTGTCACAAAAAAAATGAAAAAGCAATATACCATCATCAGTAAGATATTTCTTCTTTCGTAACTTAATCATTCAAATGTCAAAAACGTCATCATTGCATGCAACTTTCTGCTGCCCTTCGAGAATCTTCTGAAGCAACTGCAATTTCGTACCTGTTTCAAATGCCGCAAAACTAGAAAGCCCTTTGAATACAAGCGTTCTTCGACATTTCAAAAGTGGTGAAGTCCCACACTTTCGATGTTAACTAATATATATGCGAAGGTATAAAAGTATTCCGCTTAAATGGCACATTCAAGTCAGGAACAAAGGAAAGAACGCGAAATCTAATGACGACCACACCAAATATGCCGTATTATGTTAAGCAAATCATCTCGAGTCATGCTTGTCAATTTTTCAAAGACCTCACGGAGTAGATAATTCTGCTGAGATCTTTACAAGGCTTGCATGAGCATCCCCTCCACTTCCCCTCTCTCCCCTTTTCCTCCCCACTTCTCATCAGTACTTTCTCCTACTACCGTTTTTACGCATAGCAATCGTATTTTTGCTAACGAATTTTTTGTTCAATGTCGCAACAAGCATTGCGACAATTTACACTGACGGATGGCTTTCGAAGGAAGATAAAGCACTGAAAAACCATCAACGAATAAAACCTTACAAATAAAAAGTGAGAGAAGTAGAGAAAACATGAATTGTTTGCATGCGAGAAATGACTTAATCTATTTCAGGGTTTGCCTTTAACAAGTGCAATATGTGCTTCACTTCAACAAGTGCTGCTCCACTTCGGCATTACGCCTGCCTGACATTTTAACGTTAACAGCAATGAGAATGAAACTCTAACGAAATCCGCTTAACCCTTCCGGTGTATCACCCCTTAACCCTTCCGATGTATCACCCCTTAACCCTTCCGGTGGATCACCCCTTAACCCTTGCGGTAGATCACTCCTTAACCTTTTCGGTTGATCAATCTGGAGAAAAAAAAAACGGTTTATTCTATGCGTTTTCACGTTACGTTGACTTAATGAGCAGTTAAGTCTTGCAAACTTTCTTTAGCGGAAAGCGAACATCAAGCTATACATGATGGGTTCGACAACACTCAAAAATTAAAGGATCTATTATTTCTTGAGTTATTTCAGTGAAACTCTTCATCATTTGAAGACGTTTTCACGAGATGATTTTCCGAAATAGACGTGGCCAAGAGTGCAGCAAAACCAATAGCAAGGACGAATTAACCGGATTCCATTATTTTTCCAAATGATCAAAATAGCGACTTTTCACAAGTTCGTTCTAGACATATGACGAACGATGATTTGCGACTAGTTGTAAACCTCTTTCCTCCTCTATGGCATATAAATTCTTTTAATTTTCTTGCGCAGCATCAAATGGAATAGCATGAATGATTAACAACAAAGCATCGGTATGTTTGTCATAGCTGTACTAATTCAAGAGGAAAGACGCAGTAGCGAATGAACGAACCTGAGCAACCCGCAACTATGTTTTCAGCGAAGTGGGCCAGTGGTATAACAATCGTTTTTATACGTTTTTGCATCATTTCTTTCCCTCGTCATGCAGATATATGGAATGAAGGAAAGGTACTTCAACAGGCTCAAGCAGATAATGCTGAATTGTAGCACGGAACACACCAACTCTATGGTATTATAGAAACTCAGTCATACAATGATGGAAGAGAAAGAAGCCATGAAAGACAATACGTCATGTGAACTTGAGTAAGAACTAAGGAAAGGCTTCGACAAAATGAATGAATTGTTTTCCGGCACTTCTAATCTAATGGGTGTCAAAATTGAAAATTTAATTGGAAAGGAGCTAGGCTAAACGGGCGATCGAGAGTGGCCAGCACGGTTGTGGCGAAAACTGTGAAGCACCGTATACACGAGTGCTAATAAGCCGACGAAGCGCTTAGTAGGCACATGCGCCTCGAAACAGCGAGCCGCCGCTTTAACGGCTCTCCTTCTAAATACTCTAATGAGTTGTGCACGCGTGAAGACGGTAGTTGTTAGCCGAACACATCGCCTGAGGGCGTGGCTTCACCTAGAGCCGCTCGTCGGAGGCGGGACTTCGCGCATGCGCACACCCCCCAACCGAATTAGCAGCCAACGGGCGCGAGAAATGCGCCACCCCAGAGAACATACACTCTTGAACAGAGGATGCCGATGAGTGCACACCGATTGTGCTACATATTGCTCAGAATTAAGTAGATGGAACTCAACCAGAGACCGATATATGCCATAGGATCGAAGCATTGCAATAAACTGCTAGCATATGCTTAACAACTCCAGGGCTCAACGGAGGAAAAAGATGATAAGAAGCGTCAAAGAAGGACGCGAGTAGCTAATGCACCCAAACTGAGCGCTATAATTGGGATTGAAAGGCGGTCAGTGGGCACTTGTGTGAGGAAAAGCGAGGCGAGGCGCGCCAAGGTAGATGAACTAATTGTGCGAAGAGGGAGCCCGGAAATGCGCCAAGCCGAATGGTGTGCTTGAGCAATCACGTGCGCAATTACAGCTCGCCCATATGAAAATTCACAAATTGCTTAGCGCCGTGACACCAACGGTCTTCCAATACAACTAACCGCATCTATATTACCGCACCATCGGCTATCAGCTGCATGCACTTGCTCCACCATACAACCACATTGAAGAACAATAACTCGGGGCAGCATGAAGCAATTGACGAGTGGATCTCTTAACAAGCGATTCATTCTAAAAAAAAAAGTGTCGCCGACGTTTCGGGAAATAGTTTCGAGAAATACCTCTTCCAGTAATTATGCTTCCCTTCTGTACCGCAAAAAATTACGGCCAAAGTCGACCGGCGAAAACATTGAATCAGTTGGAGAAAAAGTCAAGCTGGAAATTACAATCACGACGTTTCGAAAGAGCAGTCTAGATGCTTGCATGCCAGTCTGTAAAGCAATACTGATATCTGGTAGCATCCCTTCCGATTCTACTCTTTTGTACGTTTATGGTAAGTTGACTTTGTCCGAGTGGAATAGTTTTAATAACGTTCCCAGTCTGAAAGATTTTGAAAACAAAGCATCTTTCATTGACGCGTGATGATACATCAAAGCTTCTTTCTCATGCGTTCTGATATCACAAGTATTGATGTTCATTAATGAGATATCGGTATGAGCAGGAAACTGCAGTAACTTTTGGTGAACTATAACTGAACTGACTAAAAGCTATACACTTCCAAACGAAACCATCAAAAATCGGGGCAACAAACGACTACATTCACATTAGTTTGTTCGCTGGTGACATATTTACATCGATCTAGCATGTGCAATGCCTTACAGTAAGAAATGAGCGCAAGAAGCAACAAAGAAAGCTTTGAATTAAGAAGCACTAAGATGCCTTAGCTATGGGCAACGAGTTCGCTCTCAGGACGACTAAGTGAAACCGAACTTTTTTTTTGTTTTTATTGAAGTGTCGTTTACATGATAAAGTAGTTCAAAGTATCTCTTTCTACTGATCTTATGCAGCTATGAAGTATGAAATTCTTTTTCCAGCGGTTTGGTTCGTATTTTAAATGTAACCGACCGGATAGCATTTACTACGGTGTTCTGCATGTGATATTTTTAGTGTCGCTGACTATTGTCTCTTGCCAACGATACTAAACAAATGATTTGAGAGCTAAGGCGTTCCCTATTTTCATTTCGGTAGATCAGGAATGCCGGTTCCTCTCTTTTCGCAACCCGTCTGTATATTCATTAAAACTGGCTTCAAGATCCCGGAGTTTCCTGATCTTTTCGCGCTGAAGTTGCACGATATATTTGAATGATTTAACTTTATCAAAAATTTGAAAAATTCCCACAGGCAAAAAGTTAAAATGAAATAGTTTTCCATAGAAATGTTCACCAAGAGCCACCTGTCAAAAGAAAACGTTTTGATCGTATAAAAGCTCGAAAAGATGAATGACAGGGTGTTAAATCAACAAAAAAAGCAGTAGTGCTTGGCGATACATCCCTTCTCACCAAAATCCCTATCAATTTTTCGCCGAAATGAAGCTAAGGTACTGAGTGCACAGATACAACTCACTGCTTTCCGCGACATTCATGCAAAACCAGAGCATACAAATTTACAGCACTCTCATAAACAGCGCGTAATAAATGATGCTGGTCAATTTCTCTCAACAGCCTAGATCCCTTAAGCGCTTATCTGACCCAAATCGTTTGCTTGAAAAATCGGTCAATATCCGAGTTAGCGTTTCGCTGGCCGTCGTAGCCAATCGTTTTTGGTCGAAAATAACGAAGCCATCGGATACCTTGCTGGACTATTCTAGCTGTCATGAAATACGCTATTATTACAGCAAGCAAAAGAAGAGAGTGATTAAACAAAAAGAAAGATATGGTTCAATCGAGATCGCATAACGACGTGCGTATCGCTTAACTGATTATAAGCACTTTTATCAGGTGACGTTCGCTTGTCGAATCATGCCTATTTGCATGAATAAGCCCGACATCCCAGCAGAACGCATAAACTGCTCAGCTATTAACTAGACCATAATGGCTAATATGCCATTTTTTAAATTTTTCCCCTTTTAAAATCTGCAACAGTTTAATGCATCTAATGCATTTCACGTGGAAGCTGCGTAGTACTTAAAACTCCGCTTCAACACTCATATCCTCATTACGAAAGCTCAACGAGTTTTTGTGGAGCAGACGTTTAGCTCCCGCACGAACAAATTAGGGAACAACAACAAAAAAAACAAATAAAAGAGCTGATTCCCATGACGAATAACAAAAAAAAAAACGAAAACAAGTGTGGAAAATTGACAGCGTTTATCACTTCCACCTATTGTGTTAAAGCATGTGAAACAAAAAAACACAAATCAACAACGTAAGGGGAAGCGAACCGGAAGTGCTTCAAAGAGATATGCGTTTCACTCATCGCATCAACCGCTTACACGAATACTCAAAAACAATAATAACATTACTAAGTAGTGTGCTCGCCTATTTTCCCACTCGTCAACCATTTCCTCGACTGCTTTAAAAAACTTCCATCTGAGACCACCTTATGCTTCCCAGGATAATATTGCATAACTATAATTTTCAGCATAACATATTCTTTGATGCCCCATCAGTGAACAGGATAATCGACAACACATTCATTATCATTGCTGTGAGCATTTGAAATTGCAAGTGAAAATATTAGGAAATAATCGAAAACGTAGCTTTTGCATAAGGGAACAACAGAAACGCTTCGCTGACACTATGATTCGCTTCGCACTCGAATTGAGACATTAATTCACGCAAAAAATTTATTTCATCGTTTGCCCACTATAGGAAAGCACGATGAGGTTTCTTTGAAACAAATATCTGCTTTTCGCTATCAATAAACTTTTTAATGCAAAATACACGCACATATTTCAATATGCATAGCCCGCAAACTGTCAACGACGGGCAGAAAGAGGAAAAGAGAGAATTCCAGGTCCATATTTTAGTTAGATCATTTTGGTTACCAGTAATCTCATTTGCAGTTAAAATAAGGGATGGAAATATAATCAACAAGTGAAGCTTACCTAAAGCACGACGTTGGCTAAAAAGGGGTGAAAAAAAAAAAGCAAAATATTATATGGAGGTGATATTCACTTGTGGTTATTTTGCTCATTGTTAGGAGGTAACACTAACGAATGTGCGAGTAACATGAGTCAATATGCTAATCGGAAGTTTAAAATTTACCATTGGAAAGTTTAAAACTGAACCGCAATCAAGGTGAGAGGGGAAAAAAAAATGTGCACACAATTGGTGGCAACCATCAACGTGATTTCAGCACAAGCCGAATTCAAATTTCTTCACATAGATAATGAGCTCTTTACTGCGATCCCCACTGATCTGACAACAAATAGTTTCGAACCAAAAACGTAACTGAAAATCTTTTCGAAGAATCGCTTATATGCAACGTCGCCAATTTCCAAGTTATACGCGACGTAACTACAAAATGCAATGGATCAACCGGCAAAGCGCTCAGCTCAGGGACCTGAAAAAACTCAAGCAGGGAGTTAGTTGCCTTTTCTTTGGTATAATCGCCCTAAGATCGTGTTGTATGCCGACGTATGTCGACCGCTGACGAACGACAAAACTTGCTTTTATACAAACTACAACATATAGTATAAGAGCATCGCCGATTTTTCGATCAATAAAAGCCACTCTTTGGTGGATTCGTTTCATAGACAATAGCTTTTTCGACCTAAAAATCATAATTCGTAATATTCGTGGCAAAAATGATAAGTCAAAAAAAATTTCAAAAGTTGAGGGGACAGATGCTCATGTGAGATTTATGTTATGCCGCAAGATCGGTTCCACACCAATTAAAAATTAGGACTGCAGTGAAAGGAGTCAAGAGGGGGTGGGGGGAGGAAAACGAAAGGACGTAGCTTTTGACCTTTTGCTCTCTGGAACTTTTAGTTGCTACACGCTCGATTACCATGCAATGATCTTCTTCAGAAATTGCCCATTCAATTTTGATAGGCAATTCGCACATTTTATGATGTAAATAAATAAAGAAGAAACGAATAGCGACAAGACGAATAATCAAGCTCATGAAGCGAACAAAGAACGCTGACGTTGTTGAATTGTAACGAAAATCAATTGGTGATGCAGTTGCGCGAAATGAGTGCAACTGGACCACACAACGAGTACAATCATTGCCTCTTTACATGTTCATTAGCATACATTTACTCGCGCTAACAAATCAACACTTTTGCGCTTATCTGCTTTACAAACTACTATGAAACGAACGCCACCGGCCTGTTGTCACTTTTATTAAATGCTCTGCATTTGTTTGAACCTCATTCATGTTAGTTTCTCATACGACAAAATCATGTAGCATCATATGAACTCTCACTGTTAAGCATAATGCTTAAAGCAAAATGCACAAAATGCAAAGAAATGAACAAACCATATAAAACTGTCCAATGAAGAAACAACGGAATACGCTCAATGCGTAAAGTGGTCGATTCGAGAACACAGTAGTCGTGTAGGGGGGAGTTGAATCGTGCTCATTGTGCTCTAGTTCATCACAGACATCCCACGATTGCCATTTGGCACCGCTTCTCCTATAAACACCTTGACGCTAATTGCTTGACATCAGATACGAAAGGCGATGCGTCTGGGCAAAGAAGGTGTTAAAAATATGGCACAGACTGAAGAACCAAGATATCTGAATGAGGTATGTTCTGGTAATTGTGAAGAGGTGTGTGTACATTTGCATGTGGTGATGAAGAAGACTGAAGAAAAGTAAGGATAAGTAAAATGTAATTTTTTAGAAATTCTTATGCAACGACTGAGGTTCATATCCATTGATGACGAAGTGATATGCGAATGTATGGATGTTGACCGCAGCGACGTACAGTGCTGAGTGCGACGCTATCGTTGGCGAAGCCGACCTGCTCAGCATGCGCAAAAGAATGTTTCGATTTGTGTCTCATGAAAAAAACACTTGTTTGGTATTGGCGGTAAACCGCTGCTCTCTATAATACAAATGTGGCGTTAGCAGCGCCTTCCTTCTCGATGTAACGAGCACAAAAAATTGTTACATATGCTCAACACTCTGAACACGCGTAAACATCGCTATCGATGCTGCTGCATTTTGCACGCTTTCTCATCCGACAAAACATAAATCGCCTTTTTCCGCACACCACTCGCTTACACACTGCATTTCCAACTCCGATACGGTCACACTGATGGGGCACTATATAAAAGAGTATAAACGTTTTGGGGAAAACACGATACCAAACGTGGCGAGAAAAATGTAACAAGAAAATCCGTCGTTATAAATAATACTTTTCTTTTACACCATACGCACTTGCAAGCTGGGCGATATTTTGTAACAGACTTTTGCTCCGTTTGCTCCGTTCTTTTGTTTTCTTAGAAGATCGTAAAGCAGAAGAACACCTCTTTGAAACATATTTGCAACATTTCATGGGAATGTCCACGTACTGCTTCTCATCGACCACATAACCAATTCATTAACGATACAAACTGAACATACACGTACATATCTGGCAGCTTAGTCCAAAATTTAGATAACAGAGCCCCTAACATAGCACAAGTGCCTCCATTCACAATGTCGTTTATCACATCTTCGAAAACCCTGCTGCACTTCTCGACACCACATGCCAGCAGCGTTCATGCTAAACGTACAACAGAAGTGAACTCAGAAAAGAAGCCAAGATAATATGGGGAAATCCGGTGAACAATCATGCAAATATTTCTCTAGTATGTTCAGGTGACCTTAATTTGATTTGGTGTTAAGCGAATTAACTATATTTCTCTCGCCAGACGATGATTCAGTGAAAAACACAAAATAATACAAGACCTAATAGACAATATACTTCAGGTTCTCGACGAATGCGAGCAAACGCCTCCTGCACTCTATATTTGTTCCGTTCTTCAACAGTTCGATCATCAATAACTCTGTTAAATTGTATTAGAAGAAACAGTCATAAGGGAATGAAACATTCGTTCAAACTGCTTCAAAATCTTCTCGGTTCGGTAAAAACGACGACTGATGAATGCCGAATGTAGGCGGGATTTAATGAATGATGCAATGGAAAAACCAAATAAAAAAATGGGAAAAAATTAAAATAAATGAAAAAAATGGGCATAATTTGGATACAGTTTGGTTGGACCTCGCGAGAAACAGAGATAGGCTAAGCATAAATAAACCTTTTATGTTTTCACAGTTTCTTCCATTTGTGGCAACGTTTTCGACTGTTACATTAGCTGAGCAGTAATCAGTTATTTTTTGAAGCGCTCAGCATAGACGTTAAGCCTAAATTTTGGACCAAAACTGTTCACTCATACTATACAGATGAATCCACACCATTCTACTAATTTCGTCGATTACGTTTGATGAACAAAAAAAACCAAAATTAATACCACGGAGAAATCATCTTTTTCATGCCATTTCGCTTCCAAACAATACTGCATATAATTTGAAAGTCGCATTGCAACTAGTGTTTGCATATTAGCATACTGGTGCTGAAATGTAAGCATTGTTCCTCTCTCTCTGTTTCTGCTGTGCAAACTGTGCTTTGTCACAGTGGAATTCGATAATTTCCATAGTGGTTGCTTAGCATCTAACGGCGACTTCAATACAGTAAAGAACACGAAAATTCAGCAAACATGGAAGTATTTGAAAAAATTGCATGCCGAGATGGGGGTCACTTGTAGCACACCGTGATCGCCACCTTGTCAAAAATCCCTCACTTCAATACAGTCGTTACGAATAAGCAACCAACAAGTAAGGCGCCCATCCGAAGTTCTACTGTCAATGTTCAGCGCTTCGCGTTTCGCTTAACTGCAGTATTCAAAAAAAAAAAATCAAAAACATTTTAACCATCGAACTACAACCGAAAACATTCACTCTTGTTGCACTCAACTTACGCGACGGCAGTGCTCGTGAAATTTGTAGTTCCGCCTAGCTGTAAAGCTGCAGTTACATGTATATGAACTGGAAAGGATTACTGTCGAAAAATTCCCATTTCGTCCAGCATATTTTCGAAAACCAGATGTCGAAGGTTTATCTATGCGTAAACATTTTCGGTCGACCAGCGATCAAACAGTTGCCCTTAACCCACACTGTAAAGTGGCGATGTGCAAGCGAAACGTTCATGAGAACGCAGCTGCTACCGCTGTAGGCGCCCGCTTTTCCTTAATTTTCGCGCTCGTTTCTCAAAAATGTCTCCTTCCTCATCTAAAAATTTACATTTTGGAGAGTGCTTAATGCGTGCTGAAGTGTGTAACGTTCTGCAATGAACCAACTCCAGTTTCGGTTGCCGCAGGAATCGAACTTAATGGTAGTTATTACTTTGCCTCACCTTTCTCCACTAATTATTCCCGTACGACATAGCTCATCCAGAAATTCACGAATCATTCTCAAATTTTATTTGGGGTTCCCACAGTGCCACAAATTATGAATGTCGAACTTCATCGGGATAGCTTTTCTGGTTCGTAAGTTGAAACTGTCGGACAGACAGACGCATATATAAAATTAGAGAGACACACAGACAAAACAGTTCTACAATAAGTTTTCATTATTGCGAACATCGCATAACGGAACATCTTTCTTTAGCTTGAAACAGTAATGAAACTAGAAAAAGAGTTGGGAATAAAGAGATCGCATGTTCGTAGTGTTGTGGTTGTTAACCAGAATGTGCACGCAGATGCGTCGAACATATAGCGTCGCGCTTATCACGAAAAACAATCTCATCATGCATTGTGTATACAACGCGTTACCGCTGAGACAGACGCATGCGCCTCTTTCATGATATAGTGCAACCTCTTATCGTCGTTACCGTTGTAAGCTTTCGAAAACTTTAGCTATTCCATCATTTTTACCCGAACTCCCCTTACCCCGGAACTTTATACTTCTGCGTGAACACATCGTTTGAAATAGGCAGCAAGTAGAAAACGGGGAATAGCGTGAATGCTGATGAAACGTCTAAAGACGCAGTTATGAATTAACCACTTAAAGTTATTGCTACTTGCATAAGGAGGCATTCTATTCTTGCTTCTACTCCAAATAATTTAGAGCTTTTTTTTTTCATGGGCCATGTAGTAATGGTACTGACAGCATCTGAACGAAACGGTTATACCTCAATGTATTTGGTTTTCGAATGGCCGAATAGCGATGCAGCTCTCTACTGAAAATCGTTATTTTCTAGTTGAAGCACACGTACACAGCAAGATAATCAAGATGTTCATGAAGTGATTGCACTTAGCTTGCAAAAAACAGACAATTGCCACCAGTGTCCTCAGGAATCATGGCCAAGATTTGGGGTACAAGAGATGAATGTTAAAATAAAATGCACCAAAGAGGAATCTTAAAATAAAAACGCTCTATTATAAAAGCTGGCACTTGCCAGAAGTTCAGAATTGCAAACAAAAACATTGTGAACCAGAAAGCACAACAACAAACTACTAAACAATAAGCGGCTCAGACATCAAATACTGACACACACAACCTTTCTAACTGACTAATTGAGAACCTTTCTAACTAAATTGAGCGCAAATATTATTGAAAAACGTTCAAAAATATGCATTTTTGATGGCACTGCACAAACAAATAGCGGTCTTTTGTTGAAGATGTGTATTTCTGAAAACAAAAAATCAAACTGGTCAATGAGTTGGGTAGCAGTTTGGGTTTTTCAAATTAGATCGATACGCTATATAGCCGCGATATAATGTGAAGCCATTTTTATGGGTGCCATTCAAGTTTGTACAGCTTCACATAAACGGTCTAAGTTTCGCCTTATATATTTCGATCATGAGCACAACATTTCAGAACTGAATCAACAAAATCACCCCGAAATGATTTCACATTGTTTTTAAAAATTAGAACTTTGAACTGCTGAAGAATTATGTTTCTAGAAAAAAAAACATTTTGATAGCGCTATCATAGACATAAGCGTACTTTGAAAACTGGGGCACTTTGAAGGGTGTCAAATCGTATTTGCAAGCAGCGCGGCTACAAATGTCCTCTTCGCATCGTTTATTAGCGAATCGAAAGCAGTGATCAAGACAGCTAGCTAGCTACCTATTCGGATGGGTGGTTGCGTTGACAAAAAATTTTTGCAGCGATGAAAGAGAAACCTTCTGAGAGTAAATCGGCGACAGCAATTCTGAATTATGCACTATTATGAGGGAGTTGCACGCACACGCCGCGCCCCATTAAAAATTCATATTATCGCTTCACATAAAAGATTCGGCCTCCCCAACCGCAATAATTCTTCTGAATGCTCTCTGAATTAAAGTGATCAATTTCAATTCTTGCTTATGGCCAAATCGCGTCGCTTGTTTCCTCTATTTCACTGCCAAACAGCTGTGCAACCACTCAACCGATATAGCGCTATCTCTAAGTATCATCCTAACACTCATTCACATTCCCACTCAATGGCAACTCCAGTAGAACGAGCAAGCATTACTGAAAAGCACACTTCTAAGTGGACTGTACTGAAAACGAGTGAAACCGAATGGAATACAACTTCTACTCAGAACTGTGAACAGCCTAGTCTGATCGTTCTCAGCTGGACAGCGGCGGTTCACACTTGTCTCTACCTTGATTATAGCACAACCGCGAGCGGATTTACCACCATCAACTCTCTTACTTCATCCCTCTTGCACGCATCCTACTGATTTTATCAAGAAAAACACCCGCTTATCAATTGCTTGTTGTGAGTAACTATAAAGGTCAAGAGTATGAAAGTTCGAAGTTCAGGAATTAAAAATTTAACGAAAAAAACTCGACGGGAAAACATGGCATTTGCACGTTGACAGTATATTTAGACGTAATAAAACCCTTCTGATCTCCAGCAATTAAAATCGCTTAAGCTCTTCTATAACGGCTAGAATAGTCTCCATATAAAAGTTTAAAATAATCTATGAAATGTCCCTTCGGTAAAGCGACATCGAAATGCATGCAAAATACGTAAGTTTATCGCATCACTGAGACAGCTCTTAGCAGCAGCACAAATGCACACAGGTTCATACCAGTTACAGTCAGCTTCATTTTTTTTTTCACTGAAGTTGCATAAAACTTGCAAAAATAGAGATCAAGACGAAAAATTTTTTTGCACAAACGATTAAATGAAAACTATCAGTAGACGTAGTTCAGTCCCTAAATATTTCAATATACGCTCTTCGAACTTCCTCGTCTCAGTAGAGGATTCCGCTTTCAGAGTATGAATTTTATATAAAATCGAAGTCTACCTTCGACGTCGTTCATTCTGAACGCATCATTTTAGGATGCTATTGAACGGTTGAAATATTTTCGTCACAAAACGCTCACTCATTATTACTTTGGTAATACGCTTTAGTGATGCACACATGTATTCCTCTGTCCATGCAACTAGAAAAAGGTCAAATCGCATACTACGTTTCACATTCATTGAAGGCGAGAAAGCACTCAAAAAAAAAAAAATCATCAAAGCTGATCGCAGAAATTAACAACACACAAGCAGCGATTCTGTTTACAGAGAGCAAAGATGTGTTGCAGAGTGTAACGCACTTGGGTGGACAACAACAAGAGCTGACAACGTTGCTCTTCGAATCAAATTCAATGGCGCCTTTTCTTCGAAAACGAACGGCGCGCTTCTGGATGGCAAATAGCATTTAGCTAGGGCGATGGTGCATTAAGTAACTTTGTTCTTCACTGTGTCGAATTTTGAACAACAAAATTTTACTATACTACTCTTCATTATGAATCCCACAAATGATATAAGCTTAGCAATCGAGGCATATCCAAACCATTTAAATATCACTCGTTATATTTTCGCCACAAAACGCTCACTCATTAGTACTTTGGTAATACGCTTTAGTGATGCACACATGTATTCCTCTGTCCATGCAACTAGAAAAAGGTCAAATCGCATACTACGTTTCACATTTATTGAAGGCGAGAAAGCACTCAAAAAAAAAAATCATCAAAGCTGATCGCAGAAATTAACAACACACAAGCAGCGATTCTGTTTACAGAGAGCAAAGATGTGTTGCAGAGTGTAACGCACTTGGGTGGACAACAACAAGAGCTGACAACGTTGCTCTTCGAATCAAATTCAATGGCGCCTTTTCTTCGAAAACGAACGGCGCGCTTCTGGATGGCAAATAGCATTTAGCTAGGGCGATGGTGCATTAAGTAACTTTGTTCTTCACTGTGTCGAATTTTGAACAACAAAATTTTACTATACTACTCTTCATTATGAATCCCACAAATGATATAAGCTTAGCAATCGAGGCATATCCAAACCATTTAAATATCACTCGTTTTCTTCCATATAATCTTCGGCTTCAACATTCTATGGTTCCTGTCCTGAACTACACAATAGAAAAGTGTAGCATTATCAGAGAAGCTATCACTTTAACAGTCAGCTTACACGAGCAAATTTGATCTCTACTTGAAAGGAGAACAACCTTTCAGCGCCGCGAATGAGCTTAACATCTAAAACGAGAATAGTGTCACAATTCGAGTCTACAATAAGCCTTTATTACTCCTCGGTTCACTTCTCACATTTCATTTTTAATATTCTACGTCACATCACCTTATCGTTATGAATCACAGTTTAGTGGCAACTAAATTTTCCGCCAAACTATGCGTTTTTCCTTCAGTTTCTGGGCCTTAAATTAACACAAATACACAATCACCTCCCACCCAAATTTATACTTTTCTAACAATTCCCAATGCTCTTTTTTCCAGAAAAAAAACGAGCATTTAAGACTTGCAGCACACGAGATATTGACTTTCATGTATCTTTTCCATGATTTGTTCCACATCACTTCATAGGAGAAAAATTAGCATATCGACTTTTATCGTGTTTTTATGAGTTTTACAAAATTCGAACCCTACAAATCACGAGTGACCTGTCGTTGCACCAAAGAGCACTTTTCAAATGTTTGCGGGTAACAATAAATTCCTAAGTCATCCATTTAAACAATTTCGTGTCGGACTCCGTTAAAGCGTTTACATGTTTACAAAATTTACGCCCCACAAATCAAGGCCGAATTTTCAGAAGGACCCAAATAATCCGAAAGGTATATGCGCTGCTCTCACATAAGACGAGTTCATGGTGCGTGTAATCTGTACAAGTGAAACGATATTGCTTTTTTTGTTGACAAGTTTTTTGTTAACAAGTGTTTAAAAGTTAAAAGTTTTGTTAACAAGTGAAATTGTTTTTCTAGCCGATGAGTCTGTTTCCTACAAAACGACAACAATGCACCAAAAGCTCCCCAAATGCTTCACTATTAAAAATGCAGTATATAATGCTGGAAGCAATTTCTAGCTTTCCAAAAACGGTATTGAAGACGTCACAGATCGGTTTCGTCATCAACGCCTTCGAAACGCAAAACAATATTTGCCTTGCCGCATGCAACAAACACTCTGCGTTCAACAAGGTTCGTACTTGCTTACCCAAAAAAAAAACAACAACTTGCTTACTCTAAGAAAACTGCTGGTGACAGTGGCATTTCCGCTCACAAATGGATTTACCTGCAGCAAAAAAGAACACACATGCTCATTCACGTAACCTTGCAGATTTTTTCTTTTGCAAAATAAAATTTCATTAACTTCTATCACTCAGCACCACTACAAACATATCTGTTTAACACTTCCCTTGCATATCCTTTCAATCCTTTCATCTCCTTAATGAATTCAGCATTTATTTATCATTTATTTTTTAGAATGGAACTCGATAAGACCGAAATTGAATTTCTCAAGATTACATCATCAAAGTTTTAACTTATATTTAACTGACAGAAGAACGTAAATGAAAAAGAAAATTACAGTAATGAAATGAATAGACCCTAGAATAAGAATTTACTATCTTGCTGGTGTTACTAACCTGAGGATTGAGAAAATTCATATGAATGAGAATTGCAATGAGCCCATCACTTCAGAAAAAAATTTTCGACTGAACTACTTCCAGTGCTTTCCCATCACTCCTACAAAAAAAGCGCGACTGTTTAAACACCGAACGAAGAAACTTCCATAAAGTGGTCCAAAAGATAACACTTTTGCGGTGATAGGGAAACCCGGAAACGAATGACAGCAGTTAAAAACGAACAGCGGTTTCGGTGCTAACAGTTCCACGGATGCACTATTGTGAAAAGATTAAGAAGATAGACGTGAAGGGAAACCCCGAATGACAGCAGTTAAAAACGAACAGCGGTTTCGGTGCTAACAGTTCCACGGATGCACTATTGTGAAAAGATTAAGAAGAGAAGATAG
>JPKZ01001747.1:76790-106993 GCA_000803305.1 Toxocara canis
TCTGCACCTCCTACCTTTTCCTTCCAGCCCTTCCTATCGACAAATGTGAGTGGAAAATACGACAATTTTTGCGGAATTTGCTTGCAAGACCCAGATGAACAAATACGTCTCAATTATCCACGTTTTGCAATAAAAAGACATTCCAGAGATACTCGAAGGATGACAAAACTAAACGTGAACAGACACATAGCAGTAGTGATGGTTGTGCTCAACAACGACAAAAATAATTCGTCTCTACATGTAGAAATGACTTAAGGCGCCTCTGTAGCCTGGGAGATGCGCAGTTTCAAAATCCGAAATATTTGCTGATGAAACTAGACATACACTGCTATAGAGTGATTAGTGCCGACAAGTGAACGATGTCGCTTTGATGCTCTGTGCGATTCTTCGCATCAAACTATAATTAGAAACATCAAATAATTAGAAACAAATCAAATATAATTAGAAACAAAAAACATCAAAAACATCAAACTCGAAAGGTACTTCGTGCAATTTGGCTGTATAGTGACAGCAAAGCTAAGATGCCATACTGAAAGATCAAAATATGAAGCGATTACAAGTTTCGCAAGTTAGCGAGTCCGAATGTCACCGAATAACCAAGTTTGCGCTGAGTAAAATAAAACGAGCGTCGAATTTCATCCAGAAGATGATCATTGTGGCAAATTAGCTGATTAAGTGATTCGATGAGCTGATGCTCGCGAGTGGAGAAGGTAAAAGCAGTACATCGAAGAGAGAAGTAACGTCGACCAGCAGCAACAGCAACAGCAACGATGAGTGCGGCGCGTTCATTAGTAGCGCTCGAATGTAATTAATAAATGAACTTGCATAAGCCAATTAAGAAAACGCAATTTGGCAGAGGAGACTAATTGCGCCCGAGCCCAAACATATCGTCTGCGAACGCCGCTTCTCTCCTCTCTTCTCCTTTAGCAGCTGGGCGTAGTTGCCTCTTTTGACAACCCCGCCTGAGCGTCGCAAGTCATTTCAAGCGAAATCCGTATAATGACTGATTATCCGACATCCGCTCACTCCCTCAATCCTATACTGCTCATCAGCCGTTCCAGACGGCCCTTGCAAACATTATGCATTCAGCTCTTTGCCAATTTGCCGTTTGTGACTAATGCAGCAGTACCATAGTTGCTTGAGTGCACACAATCATAGCTCAGAGGGGAGTCCGAATTGTTGAAGCAACAATTAGTGCACCCACAAAGAAAACTTTGATACCAGTCAGCGCTGGTCTACGTTTATGGGCTTGCGAAATACGCACCGTGATGAAAGCTTTTCATCGCTTTTACAGAACTTATCAGTGTCTTTGCAACGTTCTTACGAACAAAAAGCACTCAAACGCTGCGCTCCCTGCGTAAATATGGATGGCGGAAGTTGCTTTCGCATAAAAAATCAAACTTATTTAATGCAAAATTCTGTGTAAAATCCTTCATTAGTCCCCACTAAACTTTAGTCACTTGCGTTTGGTGGACACCCTGGACAACGATTCTAACGATTCTCTATTGATAGTCCTGTAGCTGCTGTTGTAAATTTCGCCCTTAAAATTTCAACTTTTTAGCTGAAATGAGTTCTCATCGTTTCACAGTATTCATCGTTTCCTTCAAATGGCTTCCATCAACAGTTGTATGAAAACGCATTTCAAAGAACCTATAAATTAAAGAGAGCTCATTCTTGAGAATGTTCATAAAATTTCGCCTTTGTTTTTCCTTTTTGGGGATGAGCAAAACGAAAAACTTGCAAAAGAGATTGAAAACAGAGATACATGATTGTTTAGGTACAGAAGAAACTAAAAATCATAAGACATTTTAAATGTGACAAAAAATGACATGTACGAACAAAAAGACCTTAGCTCAACGATAAGCAAACGGCATTAAGCTCTTCAGATTTCATAGCTGCTTTACTAAGAAAGCTTGGAGGAGGAAAAATAAACAACAAAAATAAAAGCTGACAGAGAAGAGGTAAGCACCGTTTGAAATTTGTCGGAAAAACTGTCCATTTGCTAACATAAAAGGTCGCGTCGCTTTCAAGCGTCATGTACAATTTCACGAACAATTCAACGTTTGCAGCCAATGAACATCGTTGAACAAATTGCCGCACTCATTGCGAACCCTCACTGTTAACGATGGTAACCGCCTAAAATTCGGTTTTAGTTCTTTTTTTGGTTATGACCGAAAGAAGACTACCGAATGGTTCGATCGATTATTGGTTGAAAAATGAAACTTACTCAGTAACAACGAAATTCGGTGGCTTCGGATCGCTTACAAACCAAAGATTTTGAAATTTCCGATTTTGCAACCGAAATTCGGTTTTAATTGAATCGCTTCAGTCGGTAACCGACCGAAGTAAGGTTACTCTTTCTGTGGTCGATGGGCTCCGAGAAACTACTATATTCCAGTCAATGGGTGCTTTGGCGGAGATCTCGAACGCAAACAGCTCCATCTTGTCCAGGACGTTCGGAAGCCGCTAGTGCGCTAATGTGACCTAATCTACGCTCCATGGATGTAAGGCAATTATCCAGCCAGGTGGCGCATTTGCTCGCGGGCAAGAACCGTACCCGACTACTGCACTCGAAGGTTTCCAAACTGTTTTTTCGCGCACCAGTTTTTATTTGCTCGAGAGGATCAATACTGAATGGAGCAAACGGCGTATCTTAAACCGAACATGATGGAAGCAGTTTTCGCTGATTGGTCAAACAGGGCGCAATCGGAAGATACGTCCGAGGAACTGACTCGTAGCAGTAGCTTACTGATGCGTCCAGAATCGAATACGAAACAACGGCAACTGCAAACAAGCGAATTCCGTTTCAGAGGAAAGATGAGCCGAGTATTTATCGCTTTTTTCACCCTCTATTCCTTTCGACTCTTATTCCTCTCTACTAGGCACACATGCACGATTTACTTTCGCTATTAGGCTGTTAGTGTTTTTTCCTTCGTTTGAAAAAGTTATCAGAATCGCGGCCGACACGTTTTAACTGACTTTTCGCCATCTAACAAACGCCTTTTAACCAAATTTCGGCCATTTGGAAAACGAAGTTTCGGTGAGGCAAATAATCGACTGAAATTCGCTGTTTAATTTTTCTGCTCGAAAACGGGGCTCATGATTCGCTGAATAGCGGCGGCCACAGAAAAATTTTGAAGTTTATTGTTTCGTAACCGAAATTTGGATTTTGTTGAATGTTTCGAGTAGGTAACCGACCGACCGACCGATATCTTAACTATCTCAGTCGATTCTCAACTGCAACGAAATACGTTCGAAGAGTTGTCGAGCAAATGAAATTTTGTTCGCTGCGATCTCTTCTCACTCTGCGTGTGGGATTCATTAAAAAATTGTTCAGTGTTAGGCCACCTCTTCTTCTTCCATCACCACCCCCGCCCCCACTCATCTACTTACTTTTAAGGCATTCAAAGTTAGGCAAAAATGACAACTAGATTGCGGTCTCTCACGACTTCTTTCAATAAATCCCCCCTCCTTCCCTCCCCTCCCCACCCCCTCCACAAATCGCCTTTGAGACCGCCGCGGAAAAAAAAAAGCGTTCTGTAGAGTGGCTGCCTACTTCTATTTTGAACGAGCCCATGAAGGAAAATCACCTAAAAGTGAGAAAGAAAAAATCACCTAAAAGTGGCGATGTGACCGTGGTCAGTTTCAAGTGTACGCCCTCAATCCATCAAAGCACCAAATACATCGATCTAGTGAGAAAGAAAAAATGCATATGGCTTTACGGCTTCCTTCTACCCCTCCTTCTGTTCAAAAAAAGTATCGAAGTATATTCGATGAGGTATGATGGTCACAGGTGAGTTTTTTTTTTTTAACTGCACAACTAGATTTAAGAGAAAGATGGATGAGAAAGAAGAGACAGACTGAATTGAATCGTATGACAAACTTATGCGCGTGATATTTGAAGCTAGAAGATAGAAAGCATTCTAGAAGAGATGACTGAAAAAGGAACCAATCACAAAGATGATCATTTCCATGGGGCGGCTAGATGAAAGACGGATTGCAAGAAGAGAACGATAAATAAGTGCGAAAAGCACCAGCACTGATAAACACAAAAGCACTCGTAAATGCGCCTTTATAGCCTCCAACTTTGTGAACTAGCGTTAAATGTCGTAACGAGAGTCAAGCATTGCAATTTGTCATTCACTCATTCACAGTGTGCACCTGGACGTGCGGGTCTCAAACAAGGCAATATTGTCACAACGACGTGCTGGCTGGCTGGCCGCATAACAACCGAGTGTTCAGTCAACGCAACTCGCACGAAACCTAACAGCGCTACACATAGACAATAATATGCTATATTTATGCAAATACCGACAAAGCAGAAAATTCGAACTCATAAAGAAATAAACATCATTCGACTGAGCGAATATGTTTGCGACCTCCTCAAACGCTTCTTTAATATAGAAAATGTGCTGTGAGCAGCACAGATCTGTAGTATAGTTTGCCTCATAATCTTTGCAGCACATTGTTTTTAAAAAATTTTTATGAAAATCGTTTCCCTAGGTTCATGAAAACTCATCAGACGTTTTAAAAAGCGAACGTTTGTCTCAAAATGTGAGTCCTTCTTTGCCGGATCTTAGTCGCTTACAGATTCCACTAAACCAGTGCGATTTGAACAGACGAACTTGTTTCACACGGTAGAAACGGGGAAAGGCAACTCCACCGGAAGCGATTTATGGGTAGATTTCGGATCCCATAATATGTCACACCAAAAAAAAAGTTCATGGACTCTTAAAAAACGGAAAGTATAGCAGCCCACTTGTTCGATTATTCGAAAAACTTTTCTCTGACAGCAAACTATGAACGATTTTGCTAGAAAGGAAACAGGATTAAGAAAAGAGGCAATAACGAAAGGAAATGAGTGAATTGACAAAATGCAAATAATTAAGCATTCGAAATTGCATATGAAAAGAGGTATAAAAGGAAAGGAATTTGTTGTTGCTCGTCCGCTTGTCACATATTACAAAACATGATTGCAATCAATGTGCTACCACGAGCAGCGATTAACGTCTGTAGGAGACGTTGCATAAAGTCGCTCTTCGAGCGAACGTAAGAGGAGCGGTCAATAATTTTTTCGATCTAATTAGAACCATAAAACGATTCTTACTGTAGCTTAGACCTGAAGAAAGATCATGCGCCACTTCTCTTGCACCCTTGTAAGGAAGGTTTTAACGTTGCGTCCAAAAACCATAGGCTATCAGATCAGCTAGCGATTCTTGCTGTTCTTAACGATCGCTGAAATTATTCTTGCTGTTCTCTATTGATGACAGTCTTTAACTACCGAAAAAAATTTAAGTGGGAACAAATTTTGCTTGCTTTCTATTGCTGTTTGGAAAAGTAGTATTCAGTGCAAATGATTTCTATCATTTCCTCGTGTCAATATAGTATGGGCCAAAAGTGCTGATAGATCGTATTTCGAACTGTTGTAAATAATACGGCTCTCTTTGCAGCTCAGGACAAATGAATCGGCCAATTCGTTTTCATCAGCTGCGGCCATAGATATTTAGGCCACTGTCTTGATCGATAAGTTTGTAGAAACAACGCCAAGACGTGGAAAGAGATAGCAGCGTTGCGAAGAAATAGAAAAACGATCAGAAGAAAACGGTGATGATTGCTAAACAGAACACTTCATTCAGCTTCAGTTACGTCAAGCCCTGAAAGACCACAGTATGTGTTTCAGAGAGCCTTTCTTTTTTTTCTTAGTCGTCCATCTTTAAAGCGCAATGAATCCTCTCATCATTCCCTCTGCTTCAAGTTCAAAAATTACACCAACGATAATTGTGAAGCTCCTTATCTGCGATCAATCCTTCGTGCTTATTATATCTACCAGCGTATCCTTTCGCAAAACAGTTTCTTCTAGGCAGATGCCAACTTGACTCTCATTTACCAACAACAACCTCCTTATTTATCTTTCACTACATACACCCTCATCCATATCTGCTCTACGTTATTCATTCAAAAATCATACGGCTATATTTGTCACAGTTCTAACACCAGTCGTTTAAAAAACTGAAAACTAGCAAACTGATGTTTAATGGCAATCAAATTCCGCTCACAGTTCACTTAAAAAGGAAAAAAAGAGAACCTTCCAAGGAATTTCTGCAGAGCTGTACATCATGTGTACAAGTAACTTCCAAGAACCCAATCTGTGACTTTCTGGCACTCATTCTCATGACTGTTGACGGAATAAAGTAAAAGAGTAATAAATAATATGCCAAAAATAGCAGAAAATTTAAGAACGCAAATATTTCTCATCCTAGAGCTCAATAACACTTTCTACAGTGCAAGATGCCGTATCTACTTTGAGAAGGATAAACAGATGTAAGTATGTCATAACTGAATTGAGCGAAGATAAGAGAGTCATGCGCATGAATAAAGATAGGTGTGCACTAAAAGCATTACTGTCGAGAACGCAGCTTTGCGTTTTTGGTTTGACACATGATACAATCTATTCCGTAGGAAACAGACGACAATGCAAAGTAACGTTAGCTGAAGCATGAGGTGATAATACCAAATGCAATTGTACGCAGGGCCCCTTTTACATGACGGCCCTAACGTTCGACATACTGTGCCACAAAAACGGCCACCGCTGCCAAAGTTTTCGATCAAGGATAACTCTACAGAAACGTAAACTCATCCAACAGACCTCTTTGTGGGCACCCGCAAATGAATAAATCGTTCTACATGCTCATCATAGCCTAATGCGTTCGTATAAAGACTGCGGAGATTCTTTCAGTATCTTATGCAAGGCTACATATTGTGAAATTTTCAAAAAGAAAGAAAGCATCCAATGAGATCAAGAAATGATAGGGAAAAACAAACAGAGAGACGAATAGATGAAAGGTTTTAGTGGAAAGTACGGCGGATCATGCATCACTTATTGCTGGATGAGAGCAGAGGTGAATGAAATGGGCTGAGAGGTGGGGAGGAGCGAAGACAGCAGCGAGAAGGAAGAGGGTGGAGCATAACTGGAGGAATGGGACACCCGATCGAGAGAGGGCACCGATTTGCAAAACGAATTGTCTCTATGTAAGCGCACCTCTCTAATTGTGTAATTGCGGCGCAACGGCATCTCATCTAGCTTGTTTAGATGTTTGCTGCTTTGAGCAGCACCGCGAGAAGCCGCTTTTGCTCCTTGTTCCATGCACTTCACAGCATGCACTCATCCTTGATGCTCAACCAGTTTCAAACCGCTTTCGTTGGTACAAGCACAATCTTATCAAATGTTGAACACAAGCAAGCACCCATTACACAGCAGCATGAAATATGCACACCTAACTAGTTGCCTTAAGAAGGAAAGTTTCAGTTTTGTAAGTTATAAACTTACTCCTATCACAACAGTGTGGGCTGCCCTCTTCAACTACTAGCACATAGACGAGAACAGAATAGGATAGTGTAACTCCCGAAGAAACTTATGCAAACGAATAAATCTTCAAATGGCATCACCTCTCTCAGTTTCTACAACGAAATCAAAAGTTACGCAACGATATCAAGAAGAGCGCAAACAAGTCATTTAAGAGTGATAAACGCGATGCGGGTGGGCAGTAGCTCAGTGGTAGAGCTCCCACTTCGTACGAGGGAAGACCGGTTGAGTTCGATTCCCGGCTGCTAACCCGATGGATCGGCAGCAGGCGTTCCGAAACTGGACAGAACAATCATGCGTGGGCATGGTTGTCAGCTGCATCGGTAGGGGAATCGGTGAAATTACATCTGCCCTTGCATACTTTGCAAAGCCCATGCAAGAGTTAGTCGACTGAGACGCACCAAGAACCTAATGTTCGTTTAATCATGCTTAGTTCGATAGCCGATAGCTTTTATTTAATGAAGAATTCGGCCTATGCTCCATGCATGCAATTCACTGTTGAAGCAACTTCGGCTTGAAGGAAGACAGAAACAGTTGCGGTTTAACTTGTTTAGAATAATGCTAGCCGCTTTTGCCCTCCCTTGCAACATCAAAAATAAACCGACTTAAATCTTGATGGCCGGTACACCGAGGCAGCAAGTTCACGAAATCCATGAATATAGCAACATTATAGAAATGCTCACTGCATGCAATAGTCATCGCTTATTGAACGTGGCGGGGTGTGAGTGCATAGAACAAAGAACGCCTACAAGAAAGACTTAAAGAAGTAGAAAGGCACTATGTGCTACACGCAAAGCGAATAATAAAATGCACAAACGTTTAGAAACCAACCACTACGATGACGTGCCAGCGGTTCACGCAAAATGTTTTGATATGTATGCACAAGCAAATTGACCACCCACAAGCGCAGCGACAAGTCAGCCGCAATGACCAGCAATGCTAAGGGTAGTTAAATACTCAGCAGCATGGTCGCAGTTTTTTCTTACAATTTATTGCGAGTTCCATAAAATGTATGCTCATATATTTTCTTTTCTATGAAAACAATTTCGCCAGAATCATCATAGCACATATCATTATCATCGTTCTTTTGTATCTGTTAAACCAATGATTAAGAAATCACTGCACTGTTAAACTGCACCGAAATCAGCAATGCAGAGTAAAGTTCTAATTTATCGAATTTTGGAAACACTCATAAAATAATTCCACAGCACTGGCCCCTTTTCAACCAGTGATTGTCAAACGACAACCTCCTTGTTCGTTCCTTTTACGAGACTGACTCCCACCAACTTTCTAGCTGAAAAATCACGCTCAATGATAAAAAGAGTTGATGTAGAGTAAAAACAGCGTATCATTAAACGAAACATCGAATCAATCAAGTTCAGTGGTCAGGAACAGTAAAAGCTGCTTAGGCAGTGTAAAAAAGCGGGCCAAGAGTCGCTCGAAAAATGTGTTCGTTGGTGGAACTTTATTGAAAGGTAATGGCGACCTTACCCTTTTACTGCCATTAACTGGAACAGACACTACGCATTTTCGAGACTCGACTGTCATCATATATAACTGAAATGCTTGCGCACTTCAATCAACGCATAGTAGAATGGTCAACGATAGAGTAAATGTGAGTGTTTGTTCAAGGCTTACAGAAGTCTCTGGCTAACTTCCTGCACGACGTTTTAGCTATCCCTTGCAAGCTGGAATTTAGATTGACGGTCGCAAATCGGCATTCACTTTACTATGAGTGCAGACTGAAAAGTAGAAGCGATAGAGAAGTCAGCAATTCATTCGTTCAACGTCCGCGCACTGCGAAAAGTTGCTTTGGTGACACACTGCTGAGATCTCGTCGATGTGATCTTCCTGTTCGTTGCTTTCCTCACAAGTCTTTTTAGGTTTATGCATCGTTCCCTTTAGGCACTAATCAAGTAAGAAGTGTGGTGATGCAAGATGTGCTATATAGCAAGAACGCGATAAAGGCATAATAACGAATCCGTTGTTTGACCATTAGTGTCTGAGCACGGTGTGCAAAAATGGACGGCATGTGAGAATGAAGAGTTCACGTTACTAGTGAACGTGTTGTACGAGTTAAAAAGTGAAGCGTAATTTGAGGGGGGCCAATATAAGGATGGAGGGCGGCATGGGATGAGCATTCAAGGCACAGCACGGCGCTCTCTAATCAGTTTTGCCGAAATTACAACAGCTTGACTTGAAGTCGAGTTTTTGCGAGGGGCATACTGCGTCTCTCAACTGGACACGCTATTTGCATCAAGTCTAGCCCACTCTAAACCCCTTTAATTTCTCTCATTTGCCTACGAGACCCTAACGTTGATTAATTCGGCGTGTTCACTGCGCGCCGCAAAATAAATAATGCGCCTGCTAGTGCTCAGCAAACGCATTCAAAAAATGACCTGCTCCTCTGCCGCTTTCGTCAACCTTCTCCCCGCCACTTATCACCTCACTGTTTGCCCATCGCGGCAATCACTTTTCGTTGTGGTTTTCCTCCAAAAGCTAGTTGGTGCGCTCAACAGTCGAATGAAAACAGTACAGGCAAAATAGGGAGCTGGCATGAGAACGCGCAAAAGACTTCTTCGATGGGATCCAAATGCACCGCTTGCGGTTGCCATGCAATACAACCGGAGCTTAAAACGAAGATGATAATGCTAACCAGCTTTTCGACAGGTGACATGCACGGTTTTGGCACAGAATTTCAACGGCAACTCTGCAGCTATTCGCGAATTCAACACGGAGCGCAGCTGTTGAAACAGTCTGCCTACATTCTCAGAAGCGACACCGGTGATGAAGATTATTTCCAGCGTTTAACAACTACAAATCGATATCATAGAAATGGATCGATTACGCAGAAATTTTCTTCACCGACACTGCTTACGCTTTTGTAAACGTTCCGCACGAAGAAAAAGAAACGATCATAAAAACTGCACAATTTTTGGGACTGATGAAACATAGGAACATCACAAAATCGGTTTCATTTGAGAGGCACTGGTCATTCTTTTCTAAAATTATCATGCTCTTCAAACACCACATCGTAGCTCCTATCAAGTAAAACGTGATCTTCGAAGGAAAAGCATGTGTATCAGCATTGTAGAAAAATACAGGACAAGAAAATGAGACAGATAATTACGGTAGCAGCACAAATGCAACGTAATGCGACGCATACACACACATACCATCACATTCACACACACCACCAGACACACCACCAGACACACACACCAACACACACACCATCACACACAAGCACCACCACCACACACACCATCACACACACGCCACCACACACGCCACCACACATACCACCACACACACATCACTACACGCACCACACACGCACCACGCACACCACACACATCACCACACACACAACCACAGACACACCACTACACACACGCCACCACACACACCAAACACATCACCACACGCACCATCACACACACAACCACAGACACACCACTACACATAGGCCACCACACACACACCACACACCCACCACACACACTGCCACACACCCCACTACACACACTACCACACATACATTACCACCACACACACGCCACCACGCACATCACCATAAACACCACCACCCACACACCACCACACACACCATCACACACACACACACACACACACACACACACACCGCCCCACACAGCACACGCACGCCGCCACACACAAACCAACACAAACACCACCAACACATACGCACACCACCATGCACACACCACCACACACACCACTACACACACCACCACGCACACACCATCACACACACACCATCACCCACACACACCATCATAAACACACACGCAATGGTATTAAACACTTCAAGGCAATTTGATGAGCGAAATTACTCAGACATTCTTTCACTTCTTGTGCATGGCTTTGGAACCCTTTAAAGGTAACTTTCTGACTTTCTATGCAGAGTGATGGTTCTGCGGTAATCAACTAAGACGAATCGTACACACACACACCGCCACACACAGCACACGCACGCCGCCACACACAAACCAACACAAACACCACCAACACATACGCACACCACCATGCACACACCACCACACACACCACTACACACACCACCACGCACACACCATCACACACATACCATCACCCACACACACCATCATAAACACACACGCAATGGTATTAAACACTTCAAGGCAATTTGATGAGCGAAATTACTCAGACATTCTTTCACTTCTTGTGCATGGCTTTGGAACCCTTTAAAGGTAACTTTCTGACTTTCTATGCAGAGTGATGGTTCTGCGGTAATCAACTAAGACGAATCGTCCTCACTTTAAAAATTAAACATCCAAGCAATTTTTGTCTTTTTTTGTCTGTGAGATTTTTCGTCCTGATTTCTTTGCAGTCGGAAAATTGCTCTAGCGTTCAAATAGTAGCGCCTGGTTCTCCGATATCTATAACTCGATATGGAACTGATGCATGAAACAGGAAGAATTTTGAAATTTTCAAAAAACCATGCGGTATAGAAGGTGCTACGATAATTGCAAACTGCTTACGCTTCTGACATGGCAAGAGGATGGGGAATCGGTGATGAAAGAGGAGAATGAAATGAAAGAAATGAACTATGAGCCTTTTCTTGCTATCATACTGTGACGGAAAAGTGGAAGTGGAGTACAGAATTATGAATTTTACCTATTTGCTGAAGCAGAACGTTATCGCAACCAGATTAATAAGTTCTGAGAGCTAAAAACGGTTTCCCGTTTGCACCAAATGATCTTTCTGATTAAGATTCGCTGTATTCGTCCTCCTCTTCCACTTGCTTGTTGGTAATGTCGCATAACAGCCGTCCGTCAACTCCCCCCCCCCCCCCCCCCCCTGCAGCCTTTGCTGCAAACTCAGTCAAATGCTGCCGTCTGTTGTTTTAAGATTTCAAAACAAACTTCACTTCCGAATTCCCAGTCCAAAATTCCAGAAATTAGAAAGCTGTACGTATGCTTGGAATATGACGTTTCAACACCAATAAAAGAGAAGCCGAAATGCAAGTTGAATAGCGTTGAAACATTGCTTTAGTGTTCAATCGAGCGAAAATCGTCTAAATCGTAGTGAACAGTGAACTAAATTAAATAATGTTGGCAATGCTGCACGGTGCAAGAACACTCCCTCACTTTCATCAAAATTTTCACAAAATGCGACTCAGGTCTAAGGAATATGTGCAGCTAGACAAACATCCAAGCTCAAATGCAATTCATTACTCATAGGTGATGAGTTCCATAGAAATGGATATCTGCGCGCTTTCGTAACTGCTCATGTGCTTTAAGTTTGCAGTGAAGAAAAAACTACTACAACAACTACCGGAAATTCCCTTTCTGCCAAACGCATTTACAGCATGATTAAGAGGGAAATCATCAACCTGGGCGGTGCGTCCCACCCATGCAAGGTTTTGCTAAATGTGAGCCGAATGCCGAAATATTTTGCAGCTGTCGGCGGGATACTTGTGATTTTGTGCAGCCTTCCCACCCAATGCTCACTCCATTCTCCATTCCGAGCGTTCAAGAAGTGTAACAAGTTGGAAACTTCTTGAGTGACGTCTGAATTCTGACTTGCCAAAGTCACTTCATTGCTTGCGTACTAGAATGCGCTCGTTTCGTTACGCTTACGTTCGGCTTATAGCCTTAGCCGACGCTCTCTGTAAAATGGGCTGCTAACGAGACAATTTGGACCGCGCAACGCGTGACGCATACGCACGCGTGCCTCATTATGGAGCGCAAGTTTTGATTAATAATTAGGCTAGTCGATTGAAGAATCGAGTTAGCGTCGGCGCTGTTGCCCCAAAAGAAGAGAGAAGAAACGCAACAGAGCACAACGCCTCTTCCGCACCACTAACAACCTTCCCGGCTGAACCCCCTACTCTGCCTGAGGGATCACCCTCCTTCACCAAAACCCTCCCCCTATTCTCCTCCATCCTTCATCAAATCTCTGCCGACGTGCATTTATGGACTTTCATCCACTTCGTGAATTTTTTAAACCCAACGATGTTCTACAGCGCCTATGAAAACGCGCAACAGGACATCGTGAACACTGTTAGATTCAACAGATCACTCTCTTTAAAGTTTCATAACCAGACAGCTAAGCGATTCCTTTCTGGAAACTTCCACATCTGCGTCTCTTCGCCAACGTCCGATAAACTCAAGCGATGGTGGACTGCAGAGGAGCTGAGTTCTCAGGGACATGGAAGGTACGGATGACTGGTGACTGGTTGAGCGGTTGACTGGTTCTGCGACAGAAAAATTTAGAAAACACATAAGGATGGCAAGGCAGTATGGTCTCTAATCAGTCACATCGAAGTAGCATGATGAGTGCCGGAAAGAGTTCCGGATAAAAAAGTCGAGAACAGCGAAGAATTTTACCCTCAGAAGTTATGAAAAAACGAAAGGTGCTCTCTAGAATTCGCCTTTGTTACGACAGTGTATTAAACAATATTCCAAAATTTCCTTTGCGTCCTTCTTCTGAGATCCGTGATAATTAACGGAGATTGGTGTGTTGCACAGACGGCACTAAACTCCATGATAAATAATAAAGACGAGAAAGTGCGCATATAAACGGATGAATTACTCTCTAAAAAACTACAACCAAAACAATGGGTCACCCCTCACTACTAAAGTAAAATGATTCCCTTCTCTTTTCGACGTCACCTGCCACAGCTGAAAAATGCTGAACTCGTCATTTGCGAAAAAATTGAGAAACCCTCCAATTTCTACCGCTGGATGCGGTTTTTGGGAAAGTGACAATGATGCCGGCAATAAGCGCTCTTTGAATTACTAATAAAGAAAAGGGAACTAATGAAGTTGTGCTCTTGCGATATTTTTGAAAAACGTCAACCTTCATTGAGTAAATCCCTTTGCATGGCAGCTCAAAAACTGCTTCTGATGAAAGCTCATTCGGCGTCGATATTTGTTATGTGCAGTAAAATATGTGTCTTTCTTCTAAGTAACCCCTTAGCGGTCGCGGCTGTCCAAATGTGTGGACCAACTGTAAGCGAAAATAACGTACGGCAATACGCTCATACACATTGCGAAATCCTAGCAGCAACGCCGAATGCTGCTGCATTTCACTCTGAACAGTATGAGTGCATTCAACAAAACGTGGTTGTGTGTGTAAGTTCGCCACGTTGATTACTGGCTATTCCGTACGGCCAGATGTTGCAAAATGAGAAAAACGTATTGCGTTTTTAACACCATTCCGAGTAGACTGAATAGATGTGTTATCGACTAGCCCAGGACTATACCACAAACCGTTAGAGCCGAACCAAACATTTTCCGGTATTTGTACGGTATACGTTCTATTAAAAGTTGACGTTACAAGCCTAAGTATCCAGAGAAGTGAAAAATGCCGCACTCACAGTAAGCTGACTGGCGTACCGCAACTGAACGGTGAGCCGATTTGCGTAACCCAACTATACGTGTGAACTGATTTCCATAACTCAGTTGAGTGGTGATAAGGTGTCATTGAAACGTTGCCAGGAGATTTTAAAATTGAGCATTCTGAGTCTCAGGCCATTCTCACTTCATATGAGGCAAAATTGTTGTGTTTAGCTATGCATAATCTTAACGTTAACGTCTTAACGCTGCTGTTATATTGCGAATCTTGTTCAGGTAGGAATTTTCATGGTCGTTTAAATTTCTCTCCCTCTTCCAGAAAGTTCGCGTTTTTGGTAATTCGTTAAGAGATTACAGAGAAGGCTATTCCTACTTTTCTAAGACACTTATTGAGGCACGGGCCTCCAAGTAATATTGTTAAACAGTACCTACATCATGCCGAAAAAGAAAACAGATTCAAATGCCCACTACAGAACTTAAACCCAGACAAAATTAGAAATACATTTGTAGTATAAGGAATAAACCTACAGAGGAAAATGGAAATGCAGTTATACATGAAAAGACAGTAGGATTTCAGTGTGCATAACTAAGCACGTTATTTACATGGTTTAGGGCACTAAATAGAGGAAACGTCAAAACTTATATTATCCTATTTGGACAAACGATTAGCTGTTCGACCGGTCGGGTTGCGCAAAGCAAATTCTCATGGATATGGCGTTTTTTAATCTTTCTGATGCTCAGATCCGCTTATATGTCATTTCTTACTCTCAGAGGGTAGGCGAACATGGAAAAGAATATGGTTGCATCATACTCATAATGCCGAGCTTAGTGATCAGCAATGAAAAAGAGGGATACTCCACAAATCACTGTCAGTATCCTTATTGTTCTCACCGTCAGTGAGCTTTAAAACCGCACATGGAAAACGATATTTGCTTCATTCGCATGACAAACTACTAATTTCAAGCAAGTGTTATACGCGTATTTAGCGTGACGTTCTCTAGCAAGCTAAATTCACCCGAACTTCCTCCACATAAATCACATCAGAATTGCATTTAACGCTTTGGCATTTGCCAACTTTTGCTATAGTTAAATCGACATCCCACTCTACTGCCAGTTACGCACAGTTTACCCGCCTTTGATGGACACAGAGAATTGTTGGTTGAACGCATGCATTGTTTGAGTGTTGGTGTGCGCAGTTGGAGCATGAAGCGCGAACTGGGGAGTGAATTTGTGTTGGCGCAAAAGAAGGCGAAGCGAAATGTCTCGGCGAGATCATAATTGTGCAATTCTTTGCTTATTGCATTAGCGTATGCGCGCAATTTGGACGCGCCGATTAAGTTGTGAAGCGAAATTTATGCGACGCACCCATCGGGCCGCCTCACTGCTGCTCACTTCTCTTCTCTTCCCGGCTCCAAAATAACGAACCTATCTAGCACGGCAATCAGATGCCCACATGCTTGCTCGACGCCTGCCATGGTTCCCTTGTCGACGCGTCAAATGAAGAGCCGTTGTTAGCACGACCATCGACTGTAAGCGAGACTTGGACGCTCTCGGAAACCACGTGACACCGACTTGTAATGCGTTCAGCAAACACAACAAGAGCAATAAATAGGATGCGAGAAATCAAAAAGCTACAGCAATTCGCTCGCAACAATACAGCAAGCTCCATTCATTATGCCTGATATGGCAATTGTATTACCAGTGAGAAACCGAATAGTATAACTTCCATTTGCTGCTTCAGTCAAGAGTATGCCAAAGAATTGCAAATGTACGGTGCACATTACAAAACACTTGTTGCATGCATCATAAAATACGCGCATGCGCTAGCAGAAAAAAAAAACTAACTAACTAAATAACGCAGTCAGTCTATAACAAAACTGATAAATCACCAGCTGATGGCTCGAAAAGATTTTAGTAAAGAAACTAGGTATCTGATTTGTAGCCAGTATAGCACTACTGTATGATTATCGTAACTCTTTACCTAAGCATTCATCAACTCATATTCTCAGCAACCATTTGCTCCAAGCTGTGTGGGAATGTGCAGCGTATCGCGATTTCTGGATCATTAAACAAATTTTTCAAAACGTATCGTGATTAAGGACATGCGGCGAATCTAACCAAACTACTCTACCACTTTAACGCTACAACAACAATAGCGATGTCCTGGTCAGGCAAATAAACAGCTGCAGAACATTATGCACCTAAATAACAAATTTACGTAGTAGAGAATTGTCCGAAGCACCTAAGCTGTTATGAACCACGAATGCAAACGAAAACGACTCTTTCCCTCGACTCTAGATTTAAATAAGTAATTATACAAAATCGAACCGGATGGTTGAAGCTTCAAGGATTTTCGTAGTTCTGTCCTTTTTTAAACCATTTTTTTCTTGAAGTCAATTTTTTTCCTTCTCGAAACTCGAGAATATTACCTCAGCTCCCTTCCTCTTAAAGGGTGATTGCTTTTTTCGTCTAACTCCTTCTGTCGGCTCAACGCTTCCAAATTTCAGCGAACAATCCAACCTAATCCAAGTAGTAGCCGTAAGAAATACAAATTTTAACAAAGCATCGATTAAAAGCAGCTCATTCATCGGCATGTGCAGATAGTTCGTAGTTCGCCCTTCACAACAACTAATTCATCAAACTGGATTTCGAAACCACAGCATATATTTGCGCAGCATTTCAGGTCTAAAGTTCATCCGTACTCTTTGATGCCTTGAACATTCCCTTCAGAACAATCGAAACTAACGCCATAACTTTCGTGATATGGAAAAAGCAGAACATGTTACTTGAAAATCGCTTTCACTATCGGATCAGCCAGTACTCAACAGTGTGAAATTTGTGATAGTTTTTGCTTGTTCATACAATAAAGTAATGAATACCGGTGAGTTTCTTTTAGTGATGAAGACAGGCGATTTTTTTTTTGTGTTTTTCGTTCGTTGAGAAGTCAAAATTTTCTATTTTTATTATTTGAAAGATCGCAGGTCATTTAACCGACTCGTAAAACTTTCAACCGGAGCTGGTGAAAGTTTGATTTATTGGTTTTCTCGAAATACGTGAACGGCTCAATTTATTACACCATTTAGACTGGTAATGCTTTCAACAATTCCATTAGCTTCAAAGATTGTTTTTTTTAATCATCTCCTCTGAAAAAATTTCCGACTCCATTATCTTCTGATAGTTAAACGTCGCGGAATCACACAACGGAAAACCGTGAGGCCCTGATAAGTTCGAAAACATGAGGACGGTAAGTGAATGGAGGGGAGGATGAGCTGATAGAGGTTTTATTTAAAATCTGGAACCTTTCCCGGATTTTAGAGAAACTTCCAGCTAAAATACCATTCCATTGGAAAGATTAAATCAAAAAACCTTATCATAGATTTTAAGGCCGTGCAAGAAAAATCTATAGAGCGGTGCAAATCAACTTATTTTCTTTTTCATTTCTCAACCTGTAACCATAAACTTTCGGACGAATTCCAAATTTGACACTTTAAGAAAATGGAGACTGCACCTCTTCACCTCCACTTTCTCGACACTTTCCTTGTGATCCGGTTTTCGAAAATAAAAGCATGTGTTGCTCCGAATGTAGCAATGTCCAGAGTCGCGGGGGGGGGGGGGGGGGGGGGGGGGGGGGGGGGGGGGGGGGGGGGGGAGAGACCTCAGGGGAGCAGATGCCTTCAGAACTCATGCTTTTCATGCGCCCATTGCAACAAACGAGAACATTTTTCAGTCAAGCATCACATTTTGGTTGAAAACAATTTGATTTCCATGATTCTTCACACTATAGACGTCTTGAATACAGTTCATGCAACAGCCAACTGACAAACTCCGAAGTGCATCGCCTTTTCCTTTCACGAGTTTTCACTTTCCGGTAATCAAGCCCTGGTAATAAATGTACTTGCTTCCATTCAAATGCCTCATTTCTGTCGTAATCTTTTGATATCCGCCAGTGCTCTTTCCCTATTTTATAAAATTTATGACTGAGCAATCCATAGGTTTGTTATTTTGTGACAAACGGCGAACTCAAAAAGGATATGTGAGTTCGTTTCCTTAACAGCAATCCGCTGGCTTGTGGAGGTGTGACGACAAGTGTCACTAATCGCTATTCCCGCGGCAGACCTCCCAGCGAGGTGTGCAAACGCACATAATGCCCACCTAAACGCAATGGTGACCTATGAGCTTGTTAAAAATGTTGCAGCACGCGTCAACTTCTTACGGTGTGGCACCAGCTTTTAACAGTGTGATGATGGGGTCCCATTTGCCTATATTGAGGGAGTGATTTCTCGAATTCGCTCTCTTGCATAATTCGACCTCATTCCGATCTCTCTTCGATATTATCCGCTGGTCAAGCTCATAACCTTTTGCGTTTAATCCCCCTTATCCCCCCCCCCCCCCAACCAATCAACTCTACAACAGGATTCTCCCAATCCATAAGTGCCTTACCGCAACGAGTTAATATCACAGATAAACGGCACGCACTCAAATTATATGAGCCAAAAACTGCAGGCATAAAATTAACTAGAAATAACCACTGAGTTCGTTAACTTTTCATATCGAATAAAAACTGAAACAAACGCATGAGGTACTGGCTGAAGGCAAATCAGTGAAAAACACGCTAAGTAAATGTGCCATATTTGCTGCAGAAGTTCATAAGAAAGCAGTGATTGGGAGTCCGATATTTTTTAACATGATGCATGCTTTTATGCACTGAAAAGAACCGACCTTTCGTTATTCTGTAAGGCCATCCATGATCGGGAACAACTGCGCTTCTGTGGAAGAAAAATGGAAAATGGATGAATTTCCAGATATCTCGTTAAATATGTACGAAACTAAGAGGCCTTTCTTTTGCATTAAGTATACAAAACCATTCCAAGCCTTTGCAATGACTCGGAATCGAGGTACTTTTGGTTATCGTCATGGTAGAGGAGATTATTGGATCAGGTGAGCGGATTCAATTCTATTCAAACAGAACAGTTGAATGTGCAACTGGCGCAACCTAACGTCGACATGTAACAGGTACAACAAATAATAAACTTCAAATAAACTAACTATAAGCAGGAACACTTGCTCGACAACAGCAAACAATGAATTTTGGCCAGTCTAATTAACTAACCACTGACTAGTTTAATTAACTATTAACTGACTTTAACTGAAGTACTAGCTCCATTATCGCCTTCATTCGCATCCGATCCGAACGTATGTTATTTCCCACATAGTAAGCGAATATTACTTTAATCACATTTCAGAATTTTAGCCTTTCTTTTCATTGCATTTTATGCGAAAACAATTCGAATTGCGTATAAAAATTTTCATGGAGAATTCGATACGAACAACTCAAAATAGATAAAATGACAAGTTGAAATGCGGAATTTTATTTGGTAAGATTCAAATTACAAATAGTGGATTCCTATGAATAAATAAAAAAAACTTCTTAGGAATTTGTTCAATGGAAAGCTCAAAACATTTAACGTATCCTTTTACTCTTTTTGCTTTTTTACCCTAAACACATCGGAATTTTCAGTACTTACCGCATTGTTTTGTACGTTCGAGTGAATGTGCATTGCTGACATTCGTTAACCACTGCTAATGCGCTCATTACAATTCAGAAGAACATGAAAATCGTGTTAATAATGCTTTTAAATTAAAACCACAATGTCAAAATTTCTTTCCAAGGTTGACTTACTCATGATGCGGATGGCGATCGCGAAAGTTTCTTATGATCTTGGTGAGAAGCATATTGCAAAACTCGGATGGTTGCGCGATTTGGATAGCACTGTTTTTACTGCACAACCCATTGCGATTTGCGTAAAATTTGTAATATCTGCACTTTTCGCTCGAACAACGTAATATTTGCATAAAAGGTGCAAAAACTAAATTTTGTAGAGCTTTTCGTACCACCTTAACTCATAAATTTTACAGCACGTCGAATAGAATAGTGCACAGAAAGGCTTAAACAGATTTTCGTTGAGAATCAGATGGGTCAGGAAGAAAACTGGCGCGATGTATAAGTGAACGTATATAAGTCAGAGAACAGAATCGTTTCGAAACGAATATCCGATGGAAGTTTATCCCGTAATCGCAAAGTAAGAGTTTCTTGTAAATACGGAAATCTACACATCTCTGGCACCTTTATACGTACAAATGAAAAAGAGATCTAGTTGAAAGGCATTATTTCAAAACGATCTATGATGCACGCCAGCAGGAAGGATGGAACAAGCAACGGATATGACGAATGAAACAAAACTTCAAACACACAATAAATCGAGGAAGGAAACGAATCTATAGGAGAAAAAAAAGCCTAAAAAATAAAATTCAGAAGTTAGTTAACATCTCGACAGGAACGTGTCAAACAAAACCTTCACCAGATTTTCAACATCGAAGACGATCGTGATGTGAAAAAATACGACTAAGGAAGTTTTGCACAGTTTGGTCACAGCTTCAGACAACCACAACAGAAAGCATTTGATCGGCTTAAATATTACCGAAAATCTTTAATGTTAATTGTGCGTCTTCGCAACATTTTAAGCAATCATGTTACCGACGGAAATTTATTTATTTGGGTTATCGATTAGTGTTACCCATTAAATCCTTTTGAGTTATCAATCAAATTAAATCATCTAATTGAAATTTTGAGCAATCATACTACGCCTTAAGTGGAAATGCACAGCGTCGCATTTTCACTCCATTTTATAAGCCATCTGAACGTAGTGATGAATGGTAATAACAATTCATTTGTGAATCTCTTGTTCTGGCAATTTCTTTTGCTCAGTTTTTAAGGAAAAAGAAAGGACAGGAGCATTCGGCCTTCTGACTTTCAATGCTCTTGAATTGAATAAGCAGTCAAGAAATTTGTGCATTATCTCAGTTTGGTTTGCTCGAACACTTAGGAAGAATGACAAACGTATTGCCTCGGTAGCGAAGTGTTAGTTATAAGATGATTAATTAGAAGCGTAGTGCGGCTAAAAGAAAAAACTCAGTGTGATGAACAAGCACAACAGAGTGCGATCTCAGAATCGATGCCGTATTATGTTGCACAGAGAGCTTCAGTATTCAGATGTGCCTTAAAGGTAGCTCGCTGCAAGTAATGACGAACTGTAAACACTGTGACGAGAAGCTCGCTTGCAATTAGCTCTTCCACAAATGCAACACATTTTATATATTATGTAATATGCAATGCAACAGATGGAAAACACAAAACATAGTTATAAATTAAAAACTGAAAAAAAAGAATTGGAATTTCAAAGAAATAACTAACTTCAACTCGAAAATAAGCTAACACAAACAAAAAATGAACACCGGCTAATTAAAAGCTAAATGACGCGAGAAATTCGAATAGTATGATAGGTCTTATTTCAACTTGTTTTCCGTGTCCAGTTGGATGAATAAACGATACAATTAGTAAAAGCACAATTAGAAATGAATGTGCTCACGTACAGGAAACAAACACTCATCAGTGAAACAAGGCACTTTCATGATGTGCGCGCAAACGTTAAATGCAAAGACAAAAAACGAAGACGGAGGATTTGCTTCTTGCTATGATCTTCTTCAGTCACAATAGACATAAGTGCTTATCCCAATAGCTATCGTGCTTAGAGTTCTTAAAGCTGGTTGGTGGCCAAAAAAGATGATCATCGAGAAAAGTGGCATTATTTGAGAAACCTTTATCGCTATTCCCAAGGCGAAAAAAAAAGAGATGCCGGTGGGACGTTTTCATTATTCAATAAAGTGATCACCTGTTTTTCGCATATTTTTAAAATTTTTACTCCAGAACTTTACGGCTCTCGATCGGCATGCTTCCCCTTGTTGACTTTTCGCTCGTATAATTTTGTTCATAGACGTTCAAAAAGGGCTATATGCTATAGGTGAAATTTAATTTCTACGTTCAGTTAGAATGATTTGTCATTACATCCATACATCAACAGCGCTTTGTTGAATGAGCAGACAAATCGTGCCGAATGGTCGGTATAGACATATTCATAAGTTCACCGACAGCTTCTTTCGCCACGACTGCTTTTTGATAAAAAGAGAACAGCGCCAAGAATTATTCTGGATAGGATATTTGCTTTTCGCAAATATTTGGAGGATAGTACAGTTGGCGCTTAACTAGGCACCAATTCTGCGCGAAAACAATATCTGCATATAGGCAATCTTTAAAAACGCTCCATAGTTTTTGCCTCGTAAATTACGTAAAATTATGCCTTTCAAAGATTAAATTACGCAGAACTTGACAAACTTCGCGAATTCAAACGAAATTCAGTTTAAAGCACCACTAATGGTAACATTATGAGCCTACCAGATGAGTTTCATCGTCGCTGATTTCTCCAGATTATCCAGATAGGGATAATGAAAATGAAAAAAAAAAAGCCGACGAATGCACTGAAATGAATGCACACTACATTTTTACAAATGGTAAAATTAACAGCAGTGACAAGAAAAGCAAGGTTGGGATTTTACAATAGGATAGGGTGTTAAAATAAGAATGGGTATGAAAAAGTGGAGGGTCGAATCAAAGACATAAGGGAAAGAAGTCAGTTTGCGAATGGTCCTTGAGTGGGGCCTAATTACTATCAGCGTTGGCAACACGTACACGTACACATACACACATACACACATACATACACACACACACACATACACACACACACACACACATACACACACACACATGCACAGCGGCAGCCTTATGCGAGCAGTGCAATTGTGCTAATTAAGCATATTGATCTCTTGGTTGTGCAGCTCTGTTCTATTTGAACAGCCACCACAACGCGACCGCTCTTGACTCGATTCGAACGCTTCGCTCATTGTCACACTTCATTAGCTACTGCGCAATCCGGAATCACTCCCCCTCAAATCCGAAGTGCTCGCCTCAATCAACCTGATCAGCCCCTTTCATGCTCCATAATAAATTCATCGCTTCCCTCGCAATATGAACCGATGAGTTTTTTTTTTTTTTTTTTTTTTTTTTTTTAAGAGAGGAAGCGACCAATCGGAATTGTAGTCTCAGGTAATCACGACTACTGTGCACAGTAAGGATAACGATGATTTCTTTAAAAAAAAGCATTCTTGTGATTTTCGAACGAGTTTCATTTAATGCAAATCTTGCGAAAGTTTCATCACGAAGGCGTTTCCCAAGAATACGCAAAACTGTGTGGTGAAAACTGAAAGGAAAGTGATCACGTCACACCTCAAAAGCAAGCGCCCAAACAATGCAGCACGAATATTTTACTCCTGGAAGCATCTATAGATAATTTTCTTTGCGAGTGAATGATGAAAATTCTGCCATTTACCTCTTACGCCTCGATTGACTCAACTCGAGTCAGTTAGCTCAGAATAAGACCATCGTTCACCAAAGTCCATCCAGTAGGACATCTAGCTGCTTGCAGATTATCGCCCCACACTTTTATCAGGGGGTGTTTTATTCAAATGTAACATTTCAATAAATGGATGTTTATTCCATTTTAACAAACAGATAGAAATCTCTCCTGAAAAGAAATGTGACAAGAAGATCATAAATATGGGAAAAAAATCTCATAATATCATAAATATGGAGTTGTGGCAAACTCAAGCCCACACTCTTTACTGCACAAATCATAAGAGCTATCTTGTGATTTGTGAAGCAAAGAGTGTGGGCTTGAGTTTGCCACAGATCAAACCAACAAATGCAGGCAGTATTGAATACAAAAGCAAAGCGGCACCATGCGGATGGCGTGTTTCAACTTATTTGACGATACTACTGGTCAACAAAGACACAATTCCATCTACCTTTCGTTCTTTCTGGCTTAACAACGCATCCACCGCAGTCACAACTACGACGGCAACATTAATCGGAACATTGGACGCACTCAGCCCATTCTGAATTACACCTGGATAGAAATCAGTAGGCTTGATATTCAACATGACTCCACGGAATATTGTTGCTCCTTATGCGAACTGAACAGCCGAAAAAAGAATATATGTTACATTAAGAAAGGTTGGCCTTAATGGCACTTTTCCTCCCTCTTATCTCCGGACCGAAAAATGTTACACACGCAGCCCATAAATTCTTTTTGCTGCCTTTACACATTAAATCTGGCGCAACGAAGGATATACTATTCAAGCAACTAAGAATTCGGATATACTATTTAACCGTTCCATACATCGACTCATCTCCGGTCATTGGCGTTTAGAAGAATGATAGAGCCCCTTGCGGAGCCCGAAATCAGAAAACTCATAAACGATACAGAATTTGATGAGCATTTAAGTGACAAACAGAAACACGTATGACATCCTATAAAAAAAGTGATCATAACTGTTTAGGAAACCATGAGACCGTAAATTAAAATGAATTAATTTTTAAAAAAGAAACCATAAACCCCCTCGACATCCCGAGATAAGCACATGGTGTACACAATGAGCGATTTCGCTAGCAGGGCGAAATATGGTAAGCAACTGGTGACGGAAATTTTAGCATCGTAATACAACATGAAATTGAAACTTTCATTGTCTAGGCAGTCTTTTTTTTTCAAACGAATGCACTCCGTATACGCTGCTGTCCCGAGGAATTTCAGAGTTAAAAAAGGAAAAATCAGTAGAAAAAAACTCATACGACGGGAAAATTTCAATTGCACATTCGAGACAAGCACAAAATAAGCATTTCAAGAATCACCCTATTCGTTCTCGCCATACAAAAGTAATACAAAATTTTTGTACGGCTGCTCACTTTAAAAATGCGCGATGTTCCCTTAGATGTCATACTAGTCCATTAGGTTCATCTGAACAAGTATGACTGAAATTAATTAGCAACTGCTGCTAGCAATTTTTGCAATACGACAAGTTAAACGCGGATAATCAAAACTTTGATCACCTGTGTTCTCGTGGGTACTTTAGAATGACACGACTAGTACGCTTCGAAAATAAGATCTGAGTGAAGCGTACATCAATGCGAGCAAATATTCTTCGATCGTTGAGCGTTTCGTAACAAAGATCCTATATTCAAACATAGCAGTACCAAAACAGCAAGACATTTAGAGAAATTTCAGCACCGAAAGACGGTGCTGGATGAGCGGGGAAAATATTGGGCCCACAGAGAGAATCTCATACGCCGATCCAGTTTCGATCTGATTAAAAAATGAGGTTGAAGTTACGATTCGTAGATTTCCACTTCCTTCCCATATCTACTGTCGTGAGGATGACGTGGTGAGGGAACTAGCGGTTAGCCGTGCGGGCGCCAGATTCTGATTTTGGTTCCATGCGGTTCATAAATTTTCTAGATTATGCATCACACTTCCGCCTCCTTCTCCGCTCCCAACTTCCACATGAGAAAGGACAGGGTGAGTGAGAAGATCATTCAGTTCACAACACGGACGCTACGGCACAATATTGGTCACATTTAGTTTCACTCCGTGATCGAAATAAGCTAGAGAGATCACTGAGACGGCACACAAAATAGTATGAAACGGCGACAGAGACAAAGGGATTTTGAAAGATCATTCCTAAGGAGCGTACAAGGTTGGTCCTATGATTTATAACGCATTCCTTGTTAAGACAGCCCAACAATATTTGACACGTAAATAAGGAGCGGGAGGAGGAAGGTGAGAGACGGGTAAGCTCCTCTGACGGGTTTCAAGCCGGTGTCCAAAAAAAATTTACAGTAAGTCTTCAAGCGAAGTGGTGATACAGCTCTCTTGGCATAAAACAGAGCAATGGTATGTTGTGAATAAGATTTAAAAACAGAGTGAAAATAATTGTCGTCAACATAATGCATGGATAACTCTCAACACTGCCCTCTTACTCTCTCTCTTAATATGAGGAGTGGTTATCTTCAAAGTTTGGAACTTGAAGTGACCCGCAGTTGACAGGTCGATAAGCACAGGGACCAAAACGTGTATCTCTCTCTCTTTCGGCTCTCTTAGCATTTTCTGGTCACTAAAAGAATGTTTCTTATGAGCCTGCTGAGAAGCATGTTGTAAATTCGGATGGCTGCGCTGTTTGATTTGCGTCAAACTTGTAACATTTGCATTCCCTGCCAAACAACGCAATATTTGCGTAAAAAGCTCAAAACTTAAATTATGTAGAGCTCTCCGAACCCCTTAATCCGCTATAAAAAACGCTTCAATCATGGGAATGATTAGAGCGAACCAAGCCATCGAAATGAAGTGAACTAAAATTGAAACACGCCAACCCTATATGAGCCTTTCAGCTCCGAAATCATGACCCGCAAAAATTTTGCCCGAAAATAGTGTAAAACTTGTCGCGACTCGTAAAATTTGGCCCAAAAATGGTGAGCAGTAAACAATTTCGAAAACTGAGGGAGAAGATACCCATATGTAGTTCACACATGAAAACATGGCGCTATTGCGAAATGAAATGCATATACTAGTGTTATAAGGGTTGACGTGGTTTTTAAATGGTCTCACGAGTTGAATAAAGGTACTGTGAGTTGGAATGAATGCATATATGAGAGGGTATCGGCGGTATCTGCTGGGCACAAAACCAACCAGCGGCGAGCGAAGAGAGCTTAGCTGGGCGCTGTTATGTTTTCCTTTCTGTGAGCGGCTCATAAAAGCGCGCAAGCATTAACTCGTTTCGCTAATAATTCCCATATGTGAGTCAAATTAAGAGATCGCTCGCATAAGTTCGCATTCGCACCCCCTCCACACATACAATGCGGTATAATAGTCATACATTCTTTCCCTCATCCATACCCCTCCCTCCCCCTCGTCCTTTCGAAAAGCAAAAAATGAGAAGCATAAACACGCAAAATCGAAGAAATGAAGCAAACTACACGAACAACGAGAGATATTTTTACCAGTAGCAAAAAATTGACTTTGTCCACTTGTCACACCTCAGATAAACGCTAAACGAAATACGGCATTGCAATTGCTCACGTGCGGCACTTGATCATCTTTTCGTTAACAAAGGAAGCGCCTAGCGCACAAACTGTCGGTAAGAAAAATTTTATTGCTACCGAGTAGCGCTATGCCCCTCAAAGTGACTGCGCTCTATTATGCAGTATGGAATAGCAGCGGACAGAAATCGACTGCTACTAGTGGCGCACACTATGAGCTTTCCATGCAGCTAGGCTGACTGCTTGTGCTTGATCGCGGCGCCTAACCTGTATGCAGTGAGTTCAGCAAATAGCTGTTGAGAGTTTTACTTTATATGTGAGGATGCTACTTTCATGAGTTTTTCTGAATTCTGCTTTTGCAGCTTATTTCAAGCATTTTAGATCAGTGCACCTAAAAAGTACTATTGATAGGCTCATTTGATATTGCGCTAGCTTTGTGGCTATTCATCTGCAACGTATGCAGGTATTGCCTCAATACGCTTCCCATTTGCGCCTTCCCAACGCAATCTTATTCCACAGAACACTGCACCTCTAACAGCGATGAAAAAAAAACACGCATCTTGGTTCCGAGTGAGTACTACGATCTGACCTCATCGAAGTGCTCATATGTCTCACGCTCACAGCTTTGCGCGCATCTATTCTTGTGATTGGCGTTTACAGTAGATGTCGATCGAAAAGAACATTGTTAGCCAGAATCGAATATGCGTCATATATTTGGAGATATAAACGGTCTTAATTATGCATGCGAGCAAATAAACCCTAACACACAACCTTTGCAACGCAAACTTTCTTTCTTTGTAAAGGTTCGCAAGAAACGACAATCGGTTTTGCTGACGAAAGTTAAAAATTCTTATAAAGCGAAGTTACAGATTTCACACAGAATTGACCCCTTCAACCCCTTTCAATCTAACGCTGTCCACACGTCCTTGCCTGTTGCTCACAGGCGTCACGGAAACAATGCGGTCGATTCGTTAGGCACATCCAACTAATGTACTACGAACACCTCGCCACGATGGCGTTGGCGACTGAGGAAACAATTTTCGACTTGTTTATTCGGTTCCTTTTTCATTCACCTCTTCTGGAGCTGACCATCCCTCGAGAATGACAATTCCCCGACTCAGGCGGCACCTTTAACATAATATACTGCGCACAGCTACACAAGCAAGACCCAGCAAAAAGCTCTGAAGCTCGCTAATTAAAAACTGGGACTTTCACTTCAGATTATCTGCCTCATTTCTCACATTTCTCAAAATAGCGAGTGCTGGAGTATCAACCGTAAGATACTGGATTTTGGCATCAAGAGAGGAGAATAATGATGATATACGGTGATAAAGAACACTTCATGTGCTCCTGAAAGAAATATTGAGAAGTGATGGTTAATTTATTGTAAACAAAACGAAAAGTTAATTGCCGAAGGGTGGGCGAACAGCCAAAAACAGACTTTATACAGCTACGACGAACGGATTTTCTACAGACAGAGAAAAGCCAAAAATTTATGGCACAAAATGAATTTCATCGTTAATACAATTATTTCAGACTGAACTTCAACAGAGGAACTGGAAGAACGCACTGCGCACCCATGAAAAGCAGGCAATAAGTAACCACAACTGGCGATTACCTAACCGACGGGGTGAGACCTCTGTCCAGATTTTTGCCCAAAAAGCAGTAGAAGAGCCCAACTAAACTGTATGATAAATAGTGTCAACGATGGATGTGAATTGCATACATCGAAAAAACAGAAGGGCCAAACAAAAGCATATAAACAGCTCGACTTTGAGAGGAAAAATACAGTGTAACGTTCACAAGAAGCCACTCGGCCTATAGCGTTAGCGTTCTGAAGGAAGAGCATTGTACAGGGTAGGAAGGGTTTATGATGTTCCTTAACCTAACAAGAGTTTAAGCGATTAGTTTGGAAGAAAAACAGCACAGAGAGCAAAAACATATGCATAATTAGCACTGAAATAATAATAAGTAACGTCACGTAGTGAGTTTTTCGGCGAATTTAAATGAAGGATTCGAAGAATGGACGCCAGTGAGCAGGAGTGGAGACTTCTAACAAAATGAAAGCTCACAACAGCTGTCACTGCGAAATCGTGCGGTCTGCACTTAAGAAGTTTCCTTTCGAGATCATTAGATATATCTTCCTTTTAAAAAATTTCGTATTTTTAATTAAAATCTAATTAAAATACTTTTCTAATCGTTGTCAAAAGCATGTTTTGACATGCACGATTTAAAATTCTGCATCCATCAGCAATCGTTCCAAATTAATAACTACGAAATCCTAAATCGTTACAAACAGGCCTTGTCGCTAATTTAGTCGATTCTGCAGCGAACCAGGCAATGAAATAAATGGTTCTTACCGTCGTTCATTCATTCACTTCACAGAATTAGTCTCTCACTACAGATAAAAATACGACGGCGAATAATGCCCAAAGGGAAATCTTCTCTTCGCATTTTCCGTCCTCGAAGAAATTGCTTTTTAGTGTTTTTTTTTGTGATGGTAACATGTTGCTGTGGGTGGGGACTATAGTACTGTGCTTTCCTCGCGAATTACAGAACACCGGCCCAGTCAGGCCTGTAAATATTATGAAACAGAAGTACTCCGATTTGTTTAAAAGGTATAGCGGTTTACAGCTCACCAATGCGAGGGAAGGGGCGGGTGGTGAGTGGA
>JPKZ01001747.1:108296-122529 GCA_000803305.1 Toxocara canis
ATTCATCGATGTTCACGCGACTATTCACTTAATGCAACCGTCACAATGGAGAGGGCACTCCTCTTCGCCGTACTAGTCCACTCGATGACTGACAAGCAACAGTTTTCCATTTGGTCTCTTCTCATCGTGACAGCTTGGCCATACTGCGACTGAGTTTTCTGTTGACACGAATTGCTTTTGTTTTTTTCTTTGCTGACAGAATCGTGTTGCTGGCAGGAATAGTACGTCCTATTGGAAGAAACGTTCTGTTGACAGGAATTATCCTTTAAGTTGACATGAACTGTCCTATCCGTTGATAAATTCTGTTTTTTTTTGTTGCTGTTGGTAACATATTTTTTCTGTAGAGAGCTGTTTTCTGTGCACATAGGAACATCGTTCAAAGTTCATGCAGTTTACCTATGGAAATGAAAAAATCTCATAATACGGTAACAAAGAGCAATTTTGCCAGGTTAGAGGCCATTCTCGTTAACAGACTGTCTCACTGTTTGCTGTTTCTGTCAACAAAAAAGACAATTGTCCACCATAAAAAACAACACATATATTCCTATGCCGCACTTCGTATAAATCGTCAAGCGTATGCAACACAGATCCACCACGAAAACCCTTGGGACTTGTTGCTGAGCCAAATACTCAAACCTTAGAAGTCCGCAATGGCTTCGAGCATAAACTGAAACCATAGATGAAATTTCGTATTAATTGGCAATGAAAATGAGAATTTCATTCAACAAATTCGACCGATAGAACTAAAATACCGATTCATAATTCAGGAACACAAAAACCGCTCTTCGATGCGCACCTGTCCAAGTTCTTCATGAAATTCTCAGAAACTCATGAAAATATGTGAAATTCCCTCAGATTCAGACGACAAAGGTGCTCCTTTAGGACAGATTGCAGAAATCCCAATCAGCTTATCGAACCTCTGACTCATATAGCGTCTTTTTTTATCGAACCAAAAGCCCGTCTTCCCCACATAATTATTCCGACAATGGCGCAGACAATTCCACATATCGCATTTCGTTGTCCGCTCAGCGACCGCGGCATTCTGGTGAAGCAAAAACGATAGACTGGTTTCAAATGGAAAACATAGGTATCGACGAAAAGCATGCGAAAAAGCGAATACAACTGGAAAGAAAAGAGAAATTTTGGTTAAATTTCGGTTAAGTTGAGGTTTCTTAGAATTTCTTCAGGATAGCACCACCTAACAGCTTGCCCGTATCCTTTACACATTTGACTCATTAAAGACTTTTGCTGACAGTTTAGTTACATCAGCCTTTAACAGCTATCCATGCTTGCCCACCAGAAATATATCGCTTCTGATTTCGAATTTTGCAGTAGAATATTTCCCTTCGCGAGTCGACTAGATGCTAAGAGTTCTAAAGTGCTAACTCATTACTTTAAAGCTCTTTAGCATTATCATTTGTCGTATTTCATGTTTCCGGGTCGACGATGATTTTCAACACTTGTTTCCAAGAAAAAAAAAACAACGATTTTATGTTCTGGACGGCGCTAAGCTTGGCATCCGTAAGCAACGCGTTTCTTTATGATCAAAACGGCTCTACTTGGTGGGCTAACTATACTTTTAACGTCATATCGCTTGTTCCGCTGAGTTTGTGCCCAGACATAAGCACAAGACAAAAAAACACAAAACACAACACCACGTTACTTGACTCACTTGAAAAGGCGTTATGTTTTTCTTCATAGATCGATTTTCATGAAAGGTTTGAAAGCATAAAACTTTCCACCACAGTATAATGCAATTTATCTACACGTGTACCTGCCTAACCTCATTTATGTTGGTGTCGTTTTGTTGTATATTTCACTGCCTCGTGCAGTTTTCTTTATCCATGTGAATAAAGGCTATTCTTCTTCTTCTTCTTCTTCTTCTTCTTTTTCTAAGTTACCCTCTCTCATCACCAATTTTTTAATAAGACTTCTGTCTCGTGATTGTATGACACAAAACTGATGCGCTCTGACTTCGGACAAACAGGGGACTGCAAAACCTTTTTTTGCTACCATAGCCTTAACAGTTTAAGTCAACACACAGTTCGACTTATCACAACGAACGCTATCGTCCTCAACTCTTAAGACACTACTCTAGCTATTCTTTTACTATAGATCAGCGGATGGAAATATTTTTTAGTGAATCAGCTCCAAATCTGTATTGTTATCGCTCATCTATCGCATCGACTTTCGGCAATTCTCAGTGCACAGACACTTGATATGACGGTAAAACTTGATCAGAAAGCCTCATTACTCTCTTAAGATCCGTTCTCTCCTCTTTACCCTCTTTGGGAGATGATCCAGTCAACGTTGATGACTCATTAATTATTACTGATAACGAATTCTATGACAATACGAAGATTCTATATTCATTTTCATACACTTTTATTATTTGAAAAAAATGCTGGTGCCCTATAAATGCATTTAATACAAAAAATTTAGATGACAATCTCGTGATTTTAAGATTTCCTGACTGCGACTCGTGCCATGCGCTAAAGAGAAAGTGCCAACGCTGGATCGTTTCATATTTTCCTTTACCACTGAGTATTTGCTTCAAGAATGTTCATAAAAATTTCGAAAAACGTTGGCTGTTTGCTTGGTAAGAATTCAAGTTCTTTAGACCACTGTACATTTATTTCTCATTCCTCAAACGTTTGAAAGGCAAAGAACTGCACAATTTTAGAAAGGACTACAAATCATATTCTTGACGGATAAGCAGGAGGAGAAGGACAGGCGGCGAGAATGAGATGCGGACCAAACAACTGAGGCTTCAAAATATATCAGCATAAATATGACAATGGCAAATCTTCTTCATTCTCTCAATGAGAAAGTTTTATTTAAGTTAATTAAGAACAAGAATGTCTTCACAATCGAGCTTGGAAATGAGTAGCTGATCGCAGTTTGCCAACTGTTCAACAGCATTTACTCAGCTATTATTTCCTCTACTTTTAATTTTCAAATTTTGCAGAAAAAGGTCATATGTTCCCCATAACTTGCCGTCACCTCGTAGTATATCTTGTCAAGAAAGTGAACAATTATTTAAACTCGAAACTAAGCTGATTTACTTCTGTAGTCCAATTCATCTTTAGACAAAGTGGAATTAGAAAAACTACTGACAGCGTAAGAATTTCAAGCAAGTTTTTTTTAAAATTTTGCACGTACAAATAAATACACGAGCGAACATCAAGTAGGCACGTCCATGTGCATAGCAATTGACGTAGTCCAGCCAGCGAATGTGCATATAGCCTTGTGAATATAACTACGATTATTATTCCAAATATATGAACGTAATTGTGACACGACGAGAAGAAAGGAAAATATGTTCTCAGGCAGGAAGGTTTTTTTTTTGTTGTTTACTTTACTTAAACGCTTTATAATTTTTCAAGCGAAACGCACAAATATTTCAATCGTTCAGCTTGCCTACAGAGAAGCATTGCCTGATTTCGAAATTTTGCTACCGTACTTGGAAATGCTTAACGTGCAGTTCGCAGAGTTCGTTTTACCCAATTTCTTGCTGTGTATTGAATAAAATATACGTATTTTAAATATAAAAGTGATAGTGCTTGTAGATCGACTATGCTACGCAAATTTTGTAAACGTTTCCTATACGGATAATGAATGCATTAAGATGTGAATGGAAAGCTTTTATGCGCTCTCAAATAAATCACCGTTCGATTGAACTGCGAAAAAAATATTCTGGAACGTTAGCTAATCTAGACAAAGTTGTACCGCTGATCTAACGCGCTTAAACGAATACACTTTCCGAGGTGACCGCAAAAAAAAAGTGAAACAACTTTTACGAAACTATAACCTGTGGCTATCACAACCATTTTCGTTCCCAAGTCGAAAAAATCCTACAAAACGTTGACATTCTTAAGGAGAAAATCGACAATTCTATTACAAATATGCAGCAGAAAAAAAAAAATTTTCAATCTAAACATCAATTCAAAATATAAAGTACAGAAATTTCTAGAAAATTACTAAAAATATAAGTGTTTGAGTATAGAGTTTTAGTTTACAATTCCTCGAAAAGATTTCCGGCGTAAAACTTCCAGAAAATTTAATGGTGAGCAATTGACTTGATGTTTTTCTTCACGAGTTTTATCAAAAAAAAAGACAGCCCGGAAACATTTGTTCGTGTCTGTGAATCTGTGTGTGCAATTTGAATTACGTGAAATACACAACAATGCTTCGTCGTATCGCTAACCAAACAATCGCAAATCTTTAAAATGCACCATTTAGCCTACCGATTCTACGCAATATTGTTCTGTTCATAGAAATTCTGCGAGCATTTTAGAAGGAGAACAGAAGCTCCAAGCTTATTCATGGCAATAACAGCTAAGCAAGTAGGTGTAGCTAAAATGGGAATAACTTAAGTTTGCGTTTATCGAAGATGTGACATCGCGCTGTGAGGCATATGAGGGAAACGAAGCGATACATGTGATCCACATGAACTGAAAATCTGACTGCGCCATCAGCGGGCGATTTTATGGGTGGGGAAAAGGCGATTGGAGGCGAGCAGAGTAAGTGTGAAGTGTGAAACGAGATATGAGCACCGCGTGAGGCGCATGTTCTTGAGGAAAGAAAAGAATTTTATGATGCAAATAGCTCATTAACGAACAGATCCATTAACTCGCTCTCATTTGTCTTCTCATTAATGTTGTGTTTTGTGTGCGGACATGCGGCTCGAAGCAAGAACAGCACTCTACCCTAAAGTAAGACTAAGCGTCTTCGTCAACCGAGCAAACTCAACACAAACTCAATTCTTTAATTCCCGGGTGGGGGAGAAGGGGGAGGAAGAGAGAAGGGACGAAACCGGAGAAGATCGGAAGAACCATATCATCCGCCTGCCTTATTTTTAAATGTTAACTAGAACCGCTGAAAGACAACGTAGTCATAGAAAAAGGAACGGCAAAAAAAAAGACATAAAGCAACGAAAAAGTTACCATCATGAAAGCGCAGACGTATTTTGTGGAATGGGTTCACCACGTACAGCTTCGAGTTGAATTCACTTCGACCCTACTCTTCAGGTGATCTGCTACTGTACTCCTCTTTGGTCACCGAATCAACAACCCCCTTTAATTTTTTAAAATCCGCCAAAGCTCACACTCACTCGTCGAGAGCATACTATTTTCGTCGCCCGTTGGCGTTCAAAACAACTGTTGTGTTCTTGTTGTAAACGTTGGAAACAGATAGTTTAGGCGATACATATTCGTTGCTGCTGATGTTCTGTAAACCGCACAATTTCGAAAATTTTCAGTAAATATTCGCTCTCACTGAAAATGAACGACCTAATATTTTTGAAACGCGAAATGAGGCTCTCAACCAGCGTTTTTGCGCTACTTCTGAAATAGTGCAGTCTAGAATATCTCCTCAGTTATTCAATACGGAAATTAAAAACAGACTGACCTCTGAGTCAAGCAAGTGTTTAAGCAGATTTGCGAATACGCGTGACGATAGAAGCTGTGGGTTGTATTGATGGTGAGACTGCAGTACGCCAAACACGAGATCGCAAATGCAGCCGCCTGGTTCTTCAGTGAAACTATCTGCAAAAGCGCAAAGGTCACATATCAACAACCATATCTTCATGCCAAACCCGCCTTTGTATCGAACGAATAACTGATTCGAAAAATGACCAAAGAATCTCGCCAATAAGGACGCAGAATGAAACGAAGAGTGGATACAGAGAAAAAGATGAAAATATGAAAAAAATTACCAAACTGAAAACCAACTAAAATGATTTGCTGAAGACTTCTTTGCCGGCGTGTAGATGTAGTACGTGTTTTCTGCAGATTTCTTAAAATTGCGCAATGCGATCATATTTAAGAACATGTGAACCCCTCCAACCGATAATTTGAACTCGAGTGCTACTGAAGACAGAGTTTTGAAATCAAGTGGATGTATTTCAGGTTTTGATGGTTTTCAAGAATAGCTTTCATATCGAATCATTTCCTCTGGAAGCATCGTTTTAAAGCGTCTGAAGATTTCCTGGTAGCAAAACAACGACAGGAAAAACGGAATTTTAAACGTAGAATATGCGGGACCGCCCAGTCGAGACCAAATACTAATGCATTGTAATTATATATATATATACATATGTATGTATAATACATGTATGTATGTGCATACAATACGTATCTACTATATACGTATACATATATATATATATGTATGCATACATATATATATACATATATATATGCTCGAATGCCAATATTTCATTATTCTAGGAGTGGCCTAATATGGGAAAGTGCAGACAGTGCAATCGCTGCAGCCTTTCTGGTGCGCTTTTTCGATTTTCAAAATCAGAAAAAATTGTCAGGAGTCTGTGAAAATATCTCGTTGGAATTCACGAAATCAAAGAAGGAAAACGAAGGGAAAAATGATGAGCCGCACTATAGAAGCAGACAAAAAAAAGAGCGAGAACAGATGTAGCAGATCATGTTCTACGATTAAAATCAGCAAATAAAATAATGTGGGCCCATTGGCCTCATATATTAGATCAAAAAAGCACTATCGCTTTAAAATCACCCAACAACACACACACCCAACACACACTCAACACGCACACGCACACGCACACATGCGCACGCGCAAACACACACAACACACCCACAACCCATACACAACACCCATACGCACACACAATACACACACACAGACGCACACACATACATACACACATCAACACACACACACGCACACACACACAAAACATACACACAACACACATACAACACACGACACACACACACAACACACAAAACATACACACAACACACGCGCGCACGACACCCACACACAACACACACACAACACGCGCACATACAACGCACACACAACACCCACACGCACACACACACAACACACACACACGTACACACACACACACACACACATACACACACAGAACACACACACACTCAACACACACACACAACACACATGCACACATTAAGACAATTCTTATCAGTTGTAATAAGCAGCAAATAGCGAAATTACTGAGTGCGTCGAAGTAGATGCATACTGCCTCGCAGAGCAAGAAAGAAGTGAAATGGCAATTGCAAAGCGCCGGTGAAAAAAAAAACAAACAAAACACCGAGATTAAGATACCAGAACTGAAATGGTTGCATTAGGTTTAAAGGTGCACAGGTCGTGGCTGCAGTTTTTCCTACCAAACAGTCGAATGAACTTCACTTCTTGCTAAGAAACTTTACCCAACGCGCCTCGTCTTTTACAACTCACGGAAGACTTCATCATGTGTGGATCCCAGTTGTTGCCATCTGCACATGAGGTACATTATTACATATAAAACGACTGTGAGTGTGTGTTAGAACGTATAAATGGTCTCTAGACGTTTCTTGGGCATCTCGGATAGGAAAGGAACCAAATTGAACGCTTTGCTGAAACCATCTGACTTAAGCGCAGGCGACATATTACGCATAATGCACATGTTTGTATTATCGCCGGAAGGTTCTGCGAATAAGGGATGCCAGCTAATTCGTTTTTAGATATCTGAACTGATTTGATGCGAACATATTGTTCAGCTGGAAATATCTGTAAAGCTTTTTAGTTAGCGGTCATTGCAAGGCTTCTCCGGATGAGCACATCGCTGAGTCGTTGCGCCATTGCTGCTCTCCAGATTCGCCGCTCTTTGTCGGTATGGATCTTATATTGCTGTCCCTTCCATAGAAGGCAAAATCTATCTTTAAGAAGACAGCTTATATAGCAGCAGTATCAGTATTAGTATAGCGTGCTTATTCGGTCATGCAAAATAAAGAACGAATGGAAATAAAAACGCAACAACAAGAAGGAATAAAGCATACGATCATGATGACCAAAGAATCTGTCAAATGAACGCAAACATAACTTTTTCCAAGATCGGCGTGCTCTAAACGATTTGTGGACGCAGAAACATTAGGCGATGTAATGACATTATTAGAAGGTTTACTCCACACTCGGCCGACCCGAAAAGGAAAAGAATTATGAAAAGAAATTAAGGCTAAGACGCGCGGAAACAATCGAAGATTATAAGCTCATGATAAAGTAAGTCGATCAGAACAATAGAACACCGGGTCAAATGCAGTATCACAGCAAACACCAGCAATTTTGGAACATAACATAAGACCTAACTCAAGCCGATGACAATTAAGCGATTTTTGGGTCGAAAATGCTCAAACGAGTTGCACAATTCGTCCTGTATGGATCCGGAAAGTTCTTCGAAATGCTATTCTCGTGAAACGTATTTCTGCCTTTTCCGGTATCTCTATTTCCGATTTCAGAAGCGACGAATGAATTGGGTAACTACAGTCAAGAAGAGGACGGTAACGGATAACGAAGGCGATGCAGCTATACTAAATTTCTTGTACCGTACAATTAGCCACTCTAAACGCTCGATTTGTCACTGGCTCACGATGAATCTTCCAATGTAAAGACCCCTCAACGAACACTCCCAAATTTGAAACGGAACACGCAGTTGGAATCAAAACAACACAGATTCGTAGCACACATTCATGCTTAACGCCAATATGCAACAATCGACATTTTCCGCAAGTAGTATCCAGCTGCAAACCATTAAACCATTGCATGAGACGACCAAAGTCACACTTTAGCTCTATAAATTCTAACCGCGGATCACCGACCGATCTGTAACTCGTCATCAGTAAAAAGTCCACAGGCATGTCAAGCCATTTGTGACGTCATCCACGTACACTAGAAATAACGTAGGGATCAGAGTACGCTATCTTGCTAAACACCATTAATGACGCCAAATGACCGCGAGAAAAATTCGCCCGCTTTAATTTGAAAGTTTCGACCACTAAGGAAGCAACGAATCCAGTTCAAAACCTTTCCCAATATATCGTAACTGGATAGCTTAGGCTGTTTTTCGTGGCTCAGAGTGGCGAGTGCCTTAGCATAATCGACGTATACAACATCAGTCTGTCATCATTCAGTGCCAAAACCCGTTGATAGCAGCAGCTCAACATTTGGGAAACTGTTGAATTCCCATCTAGGAAACCAAAAGACTTCCCCTTTATTTAACTCCTCCTATTTAGCCTTTAATTCTTGCTATATATGAGCAGATAAATAAGGAAAGCAACACAAGACAATGCACAGCGTCTTTGAACAAAATACGCAAGACCATCAGACGGACGTAAGTGAACAGCCATTCAGAATGGCAAAGGATTTCGCCAGAATATTGCTTGGAGTTATATCGAGATATTCAAAGTGTCAATGGTGTAAGGATTAAGAAAGACAGGTCCTCTGCGATTACTTCAAAACGATCCTCAGAGACAAGTTGCAAAAGTGAATGACAAATATTCTGACCGGTATTAGATGTGACGCCAATAGAGTCAGTAATCACAGGAATACGCGTGCGGTCATTAATTTACACATTAGCATAACGTTAACATTTTCTTAGCTAATTCTCCTGATTAAACGAACGCCGTACTCCTTTTTACTTCTGAAAAAGTTGGGCACCTTTGTACGAGCAATAAACTGAAATACAGCCATTCGTATAAATCGATGCAAATTCAAAAACACTTCGTTCGTAATTTGGCACCAGAAACAAAATCGATCAAATCTGCGCAACAGATCACTGGAAAGTATCAGATGATATTATGTAGCATTATCTTTAATGTTGTGCTTCCCATAATGGTGCACTTCTAATAAAATATGTGCGAAAAGTTTTTGAAGCACACAATGAAAAATTCTAATAGAAGTGAAAACTATAAAGATTTTAAATCAACAAGTGATAGTGCTTTTATAACATGTGTAGCATTTCACTTGAAAAACACTGCATTTTTCTGAGTGCCCATGTCCGATTAAATAAAAATATTGCATGAGAACGTATCCAGAGATTAAAAAAATACAAAAGTGCACCAAAACGGATCGTTCTAGATATATCAGAATAATTTTTTAAAGGGCATTTTGAGTGTATAAAAGTTTATATCATTTCTAACGTTTCGTCTTCCGCCAGCTACAAAAAAAAACTAGTGGAATCAGCTAAGAAACCATGCTTTAAATCAGTAGTTCTCAATAGCTGATTAGCTATCTATCCCATTCGTGACAGAATGAGCGCTCTTTGCTAGCCAGTTTACTGGTTGAACAAACATTAACTAGGACATAACGTATACAAATGTTAAGATTCGTGGTACATGGCAACAAGAAGCATTACGAAGAAATCAAAATGGCTGAATTTCATTGTTGTCGACCCATTTCGCTCGCCCTGACAATTTTCAAATTGTCCCATTCGCCTCAGCCGGGAAATTTCCTGCTAAGTAAGCCGTAAATTTCTTGTGGTTGCTTGAAAATTTGGCTTGCTTCGCTTATTACGAAATTAGAAATTGTGTAGGATTCACAATCTTTGTTATTCCGCTCCCAAACTCAAAATTTTTTGAATCCTTAACTCAAAACTGATTCAAATTAATAATTTCGCCATACGCTGCTAGCGCCAAAAGCTGCTATTAGCAAAAGTTTAATTATTCACTCACATAAGAATAGTCTTTCGAGCGATATCCATAACACCTATTCTGAATCAACCGATTCAGATTGTTTATTATAAGCGACCTTCTCCACGCCATTCATCCTTGCTGTTCGCTAGGATAAATGTCGCACTACTTGGTGCTCTCATTTTAACTCCAAAAGTATGGTCGCATATAAATTTCAGACGTCAGACATCACGTTGAAACCAGATCACAACTACTGCTATAACGGTTTGAGAATTTTCACCGCACTTCAGCTTTACCAGCAAAGTATAAGTGGATGCAAAACCACCAAGCCGGTGAAACGTCTCTTGAAAAAGTTGAAATTATCGACAGATCCTTTATACTTTATTTAAGCAAAAGCAAGTTCATTTTAATCATTCAGATGTCATTTGGTAAATAATACAAGCGAAATGGGCACAGTTCGAAACGGTTCAAAACGCATGCTTTAAACAATTCTTTGAGTGTTCATGATTCTGCCAAATCTGGCTTCCCCTTTTTCCAATGCCACTTTGCACCTTCTCAAAACGATCATTTGTCTGATATGAGCCGTAAGAGGCTGCTGGCATAAGCTGCATCTTATCCACCTGATAATTGCGACCTATATAAGTGTGTGCGGGTTTGTCGAATTGAATCCTTGTATTTGCCATCTAAAGTGATGACATATTTAAGACCTAAATAAGATAAAATATCATATTTGAGCGAATTCTTTTTCGGGTGAATATTTTTGAATATCGTAAACATCACAGGAACCTATGCGATACAAAACAATATACCAAACGATTATTGGAAAGTTTTAATATTTAAAAAAAAGGAAACTATTGACTTTAAGAATGAAACATAATAACTAATGAAGCGTCATACACTGAACAGTTTATAGGCTGAAAACATCGCTGATAATTAATTAATGACTACTCCAGAATGCTTGTTCGCATAAAACTTCCTCAGCAACCTTATTTTTTAGTGATTGAGGCCAAAATTTCACAAAAACGCTACGTTGGAAAGCGCCAATTCCAAACAGTAAGCTTGGAACTCGCGAGCAATATTAAAACTGCGATAGTGGAAGATTTGAAAAAAAAATTAAAAGTCAGTCAAATCAATTATAAAAACTAATACAATACGCACTGGTTCGGACCCCTCGGTAAGCATTAATTTAGGAAAATATTAATTGCAATTCTCGTGAAAACATTCATTCCAAATTCTTATCTTTATCTTTTCTTAATATCTTTATCTTTATCTTTATCTTCTTATCTTATAAGGCACCAAAACTGAAATCGTTATGAACCGAACGTTAAGCGTCAGAATTTCGTTTCGTACGTTATTGTGCGTCGCACACAATGTGTAAGCATTTGATAGCACATAAAAACCAAATTATGCTACAAGGTTTTTTCACATTTTTCATTTTTACGTTTCAATTCTGGCGCTCAACATTTCCTTTTTTCTTTTTTCATTTCTCTCTGCATTTGTAAGGCAATCGTTTTTTCCATGCAATATGTGTTACCGAATGCTGTTCATTTCAGGATAATAAACGTACGGTAGGTAGCAGGGAAAATGAACGCGAATTGCAATAGCCAGATGTGGAATTGTGCAATGCTCTTTCGTTGATATGACAGTCACTTTTACAAAAAGCAGTCCGCTTCAGCCAACATGAACGTTGCTAAAAGCGCAAAACACAAACAACAAAATTTCCATGCGAATGACAATAAGTAAAATAAATCAGCATTTTTTTGAACTGATCACACCACAACACTACGGTACTGTACCATCGCCGCCACGCTATCTGGCATCTGGTAATTTTAATTATGATGGGAAACTGGATTTGAGAAATTAAACAGGTTGCGAGTGTCGGAACTAAAGATTGGAAAAGGCAAATAGGAGTATTCGAAAATACCATGAGCCTAGAGCTTTTGCTCAGATTACGATATGCAATGTACGGCAACTTAGTGAAAAGCAAAAAAGATGGCGAAGATGTCCCCTGATGAAGTTGCGGAAGACCATATAGAAATAGACCTTACGTCGAAGTACTACTACCTGTCCAAAGTTGTTACCGCACCGATGAAACTTTTTGCGATGCGCTATGTAAGTAGAGAGGAGCAGAAAAGGCGATGTGCCATCGAGAGGTTGTGGCGAAGTGTTTTGCGATAATGGTGCGATGTTGGTCGTATAAGCCTCACTTTTCAGCCTAATTAATAGACGAGTCTACACTGCAGTGCCACTCTGTCCCAGTAATTCATTAAAGAGCGCGTAGGCACTCCGCTTATCCGTTCGTTCAAATACCAAAATCATACTGCCAGTCAAAGCCGTTAAACTATATATACTCATTGGAAGAGGCCACATATTATAAAACAGAGCAGATCTCCTTCCCGAATTCAGAGCCCACTTTTTACAATAATGAAGTGCACATCACAGCCTCAAAATAATTCCGAACGAGAACAAAATATTTGATAAAGAAGGATTGCCTACTCAGTTACAAAAAAAACCATCGTACCAAGCAGTCAACTGGTCGGGTCAGACGCCTTCACTCCTCAGCCCTCCCTCCCCCTTCCGTTGTCTCATATTGGCCGACAACCATAGCTGTTAAAAATATGAGGACGTCATAATGGCAGATGCCTCATTACGGCCTCACTGGCCTTTATTGCTTTTTAAAAAAAGAAAATTCCATTAAAAATTTATTCTTTCCAAGCCACATTCTCACGTTCAAGTTTTATTAAATGATACTGCTATGATAACCGTCCCATTTCCGAAGCACTTTACCTCCTGAGGCTAACTTCATAAAACAGCAGTCAAAAAAATTGAATTAAACAAACTTCATCAGTACGAACAACAAATACACGCACTAAACATATTGCAGTGAGGCTCCTTTCCAGCCGGCTTATTATACACAAACAAACCCGTTAAGCAAACCAGTTGAAAGGCTTTGCACGCAAGAATCGCCACAAAAATGAGCAAAAAGCTGGCGCCTATGGAACCTTGACTTTTTTTCAACTGGTCAACTGGCTTCTCAGTCGCTGTGTGAACTAACTGGGCTAGGAAAATCAACAATTTTAAAAGCACAGCTGACTAATGTTTACAACAACTCTGAATGTAACGTTCCCGAAGATCGATTCATTGACATTCGATAATTACTGCAATTTGCCAAAAATGCCCAACTTTCATTTGTCTACATCGATAGATAACAACTACGTTATTGATGTTCAGTTCGACAAATATTATTGCCTACGTGGCTACACAACGTAACTGCACCTAATACATACACTATAATTTCGAAACATACTGCACCATATCGCAACTACTACTTACATTCGTGAACGAAAAAGTGTTTGTCATCCACAGGCTACCGTAATACCGTTTTAACTGCGCCATTTATTAACAGAGAAAATTGCATGCTGTAGATGTCAGCTTGACGAAATTTTATCTGGCAGCTCTCTTTCCAAATACGTTCCTCAAAAGGAGCTTGACAACGAACGGTAGTTGTAGGGGAAGAGCGTCTCGAATAGGCAATTCGAAGAACGAACTAGACGTTTATTTTCTTTAAAGCACATGAATCGACACCGATACAGAGTAAACATCCGTACTGCACTGCACAACTCTAACCTTACAGTTCGCTCGTTCAGCGATGCAGCTGTTAAATGAAACACTTTGCAGCGTCAGGCAGATAGCTCCCAAATAAAAGCGCAATCGCGATGGAATCCTCATTTCGCAATATCAGTTCTACTGAAACATCTCTTTATACGAAGACTCCTTTCAAA
>JPKZ01001747.1:122551-155529 GCA_000803305.1 Toxocara canis
CCACTTAGCATATTTTGATCGGCAAATGTTACCGCACTTCGAACACTCGAAAGCAATTGGAAAATAAACATTTACATTGATAGCCCGTATACTTCAAAGCAACATTTGGATACAATCTTTAGTGCCGATGTGATAAAATTTCCGAATAGACATCAATGCGAGTGTCTAGTGCAGTGTTTGCTTTTAACGTTACTCAACAAAAGCGTATATCGAGGAAGAGCAATTTTTGCAAACTGGATCGGAAAGCCCATAGGCGGAGCCAGCGCAAATGTGCCTTTTTGCAATTCCGCTTAACAAATCAATCACTTAAATAAACGTGCTGTAACGTACTTGTCTTTCAATCCAACCGGAGGGTCATACAAATCTCCGCAAAAAAAATGATGCACTGCCCGTTCTTTAACACAACCGAAGGTAAAGCGCGCTGCTTATGCACATTTCGAGGGAGATCGCGTTAGGACTCCAGCAAAGCCGACGGACCACACCATGAAACTCGGTAAGAGAATGCGGCCAAATTCTGTGCTTCATTAGCTATATTAGTTATTGAGTTCAAATTAGTAGGTAGAGATATGGGCACACAAATATGAGTAAAAACGTACACATGTACTTGCATACATAACATCACCAGCCTGTGCCTTAAAAAAATGCAAAAAGTGCTTAAAGACGCGAGGGTATTTAGGCAATTTGGAATGGACAACTGAAGTGGAAGTTTTTTAAAGTGCGAAATCAACGAAAGAAACCAAATGGAAAAAGACTAACTACTGCTTGGTTAGAAGAGAGCGGTGACGTGTCGAGTGAGTCGTGCCAAGTTGAAATTAATGAAAAGTGTGGCTGCCTGCTGGCGAAGGGTTGCCTGTTTATAACTTTCATTTCTAATAGTTCCAAGACTAATTGCTCGTTGATTAACTTAATTAGTTTATTTCGCAGCCGTCGCTAAAACGAAAACTAATTTCGCACAGCGAATAATTAGAATCCTCGCGTTCATTAATTCAGCAGCCATCGCGACGTTTTCGCTCACTTTGGCGGCGACTGTTCGCGCCTCCTCATTCTCCTTTTTTTGAACCATTAGTTTCCACTCATCGAGCAAACTACGCCATCAAATGCATGTGGCTAATTGTCGAAATGCTTCATCTCACAATTTGTATGAGTGGTCGCCTTCAAGATCGTGTCAACCTCTTAGTGTGCTCACTGGTTGCACTACAAACGAGCAAATGTGCAACAAGACAACTATCAGTGTACAGTGAGCGCGCTCATACTTTATGGATTTTACTGCGCTTACAAATGAAACTGTTCATTCGATCATGCACCTCGATTATAACAAATATTTCGGCAAAACTATGTTATAGTGAAGCAACACTGTTTACGTGAATAGACAGACGGTGAATCAGTCAGCTGCAATTGTAAAAGTGCCCATTGTTGAGCCAAAGGAACTGATTGGTACGTTCGTACACTGTCGGCATCCTAGTTCACTAACTGCAATAAAAATTTCATACGTCCCGACGTTTTATTCAGAATGTTATGTTTTTCAAACACCAATGTTTAAAAATGACTTATAGTGCGAGGTGAAAATTCATATCCGTCAATTGAATTTCACTCATGTTTCCAAAATATTTTCCAACACCGAGAATAATAATTCGTCTTTTAACAGTCTATGCTAATCTAATAAACAAACGTATTTACATTTTTGCTCACTTTTAATGCTGAATTGCACGCTCTGAAAAGCCAACATTGCAACTTCGAAACTTCTAAACATGAGAGCAAAGCGCAATCGTCCTTACAAGAAAATTTTGTGGATATATCTTTATCAAAATGACAAATTTTCATTGGCGTTAACAATCACTAAGCAAATACGACAATTACGCAAAATCTGGACAACGGTTTACGATAAAATCGCGTTATGCTAAAACGAAATTACAAATGAGTAAAAGGGCATCACGAACGCATTGCTCTCAACTGTTTAGTCATTGCATAACAACGTTCCCATACATGTCCATCTCGATGTGTTTTTTTCGTGCTGTAAAATTTTTCATTTTGCACATTTATGAACATTCGATGTTTTTACTGTAAGCGAAACTTGCACAGCTCGAAAATGCAGTGCCCACAGCGTGAGCGTCGCATAACATGGCGTTGTTACTGCGCATATGTACAGTCAACGATCTCATGCACAGGTGAGTAATATAAGCGAGCGATGATGCATCGTGCATTTCGATACCGATTCGTGGGTCTTGCTTACAGTTCCAACAATGGTTTTGCGTTCCGATTCCTGCTTTGAGATCTCAGAAGCTATTTTCGAAGGGGATATCTGTGAAGAAACTTCTCGTTATTGTCAATATGCAAATTTTAAAAAAAAATTTAAAACTAGCGCACTCTTGTTTTCGAGGGATAAGAAAACTGTAGTGACAGTACCTTCAGCTAATACATATTATAAGAAACGTTTGCAATTAGAAGAGGGCGTTTGTTGGACCCCTAACTTACTGCTCTCGGCAAAAAAAAACAATTTCAACGATTTCGCTCACCACTTGGCTCTCACCGTTTTCGCACTCTTGAAAGCCCACCTCTGAAATAGCTCTAACCTAGAGTACTCCCTTTCCTTTCCGAAATATGGTGGAAAAATAATCGCTTTTCCCCTTAACATCATGCTTTCCTTTAAAAACACTTTGGAATACTATGGACTTGCTTAAGCAAAACGCCGCTAAAAAAAATAGCCCTGTCAACTTCGAACATATCCCTCCTCTAGAAAGCAGTGGGTTTTTTAGTACTGAGTACTTCATTTCAGGTAATACGGTAGGTTACAATGGAGAAATCGTTACGAAAGAGAAGCCGAGCATTCACTCTATGATGCCTATCAACTACATCACGTCAGCTCCAATTTGTGCGTCCGATGTTTTTATGATATCATTTGTTGTCCTTAACGTGGACGCTTTTTTCTTATTCACTCAAAAAAGCACTGCATCAGATGACATTTTCGTCAGCAAAATAAGCAGCTATGAGTTCCATCCATACGGTGACTGGAAGATTGTGATAGCCTTTGGAGGGAATTTCGGCGATGCGGTGCAAGAAGACGCAAGTCACAGCAAGGATCGCAAAGAATCGCCTAAGCTAGGCTACATAACTGTCCATTATATCGCATGACAGCTAGCACTCCCTTTTAGCTTGAATATTTTTATCAAGACGGAAGAAATGTGAAAATGCTATCTGTTAATACAGCTTGTCAATGTCTTACAGCAGCTATGCAGTAAAACCGCTTGAGAAGGACTGCATTCAACTCCCACTATTAACAAAAGCCTTAACTATCAGAGCTCTATATGTGATGTTTCGCCCATAATCAACATACATATACGAAATCTTTAGCACAAATCAAACAAATCAAGCCGTTATCTCGCACTTCTCATATTGAAGACAAACATTTATTTCTATTTTAGCGGTTACTCTTTCATACTCTTTCAACGTTTCATATTGAATGATGCGATTTTTCAGTTAGCTTTTTGCTCTATTTATTCGATAAGTTCAAATTAGCAAACGACAAGTACACGGCAAATGAAAATTTGATTCAAAATTTAGCGCTCTTTCATAGAAACTTAGTTGCGTTTATTATTGATTACAATCACACATACTTAGCGCTATATTACATGCGAACTAAATTCAATGAAATAAAATGAAAAATTTTTGCTTATTTTTCAATTCCTCTCAATTCTAATCGCTTGATCGTCATTCTCTGAAATTTTTCTTCGGAAAAAGACCTTTTCCGTAATGGATATCCCATTCACTCTTGTCGCTTCGTTTTTTGCTTGTATTAATAATATGATATTACATAGGAAGAAAACAGCGAAAAACGTTTGCATGGGCTGATGTTGATATAACAAGGCATTGTGAGATGAGCAATGTTCTCGTAGCATGTATCACTCCACTCAGCGGCGAACGTCCATTCCCCTATGAAATTCGGTACTGGGGTAAAAGTCTACGAGTGGAATTTCGCACTCTCGGAAAAAAAAAATAAAAAGTAAGTGACTGATGGAATGAGTTGCAAAAGTGAAGCAAAGTACGCTCATCAAAAAAATTATAATACGAGAGTTTCTTAAAAAAAGAGTTTCACAAATATTGCAATAAGTAATCAGTAATTGTAAATAGTTAACATGGTCGTCGAAACGATAGGATCGTTGAAGTGGCAGCTAAGTACTACACATAACGCAATTATGTGCCTCGTCGCACAACCGCTCCTCTCCGCCTTTAATTTATTTAATTGCATCAAACGCACTACTCCATACTCCAGATAAGCTAAACGCAAACCGCATACCCGCATCACACGCTAACTTCTCGAGCACCTTTCCAATTTGGTTTCCCTTCGCGATCGCAATAAAAACGATATAAACTGCTTTCGAGCACCATCACCGTTTTAGCAGTCAATGCCGGCCTGCTGACTGTCGTCCTCTGAGGACCAAACCAGCAAAGGCGATATCCATAAATTTGGCGGTGAAGCGTTTAGACGATGGCTTTCGTCTAGTCTACTCCGCCAAGTTGTAACTATAAGAACAGAGAAACCGGATATTATACGATATCCTTTCTAAATTTCATGTAAAGAAACTTTGGGGGGTTAGTTTTGAGGAGAGGATTGGCATAAACTTAAAGACGAAGTATTTAGAAGTGTTAGAAGAGAGGAAAGCTTGTGAATGAAGGGAAATTGATGCTAAAAATTCAGAAGTGCACCAGGATCGGATAGCCTCTTCTATATTATACTTAAAGAATTTAATTTGTTTAAATTGATGCATAATTTTTTGACACATGAATGCTACCTGCGCTCGCGTCGTCAAACTTCATTTTAAGTCGCTTATGGCAGCACCGTCGTAATGCTCAATTCGTTATGGTAGGTTTGCAATGGTGCTAGCAGCCCACTAATAGTGATGGAAGCCAACTACTAAAGGCGACTTTTTGGATACAGCTGTTTTAAAAAAACGTTTCCGAAAACGTTGGCGGTAAGTGTGAGGTGAGCTGCGATCGGTTGTTCGGTTCTATTTTCTCAGAACCTTATGACTGGTTGGTAGCCAAATCGTTATCCAATAACAAACCATCTGGCAACCGCATTGAGAAGAAAGACGGTTCCATTTTCAGATCAAAAGGGTCTCGCCGCGAGAAAAAAAAATCACCTCTTCATTCAACCACGAATACCAAGATGGAATACAGCGATACGCTCAGCTGAACTATGAACGGATATTACGAGGCTTTGCATTCAGTTGATTCGTCGAAAACAATAGTTGAAGGAACGGACAAGTAACGTTATTTGTCCAACGTCATTATGGCACGTACAAACGTTCATACCTGTTTGTGGCAGTAGTATTAGCTTAAAGAGACAAGCGCTAAACACAGCTAAAATGTGTTCGATAAGAAACGCTTCTAATCAAGCTACAGCAACTGTATAGTGAGTATGATGATTCTACCAAAATTCGATAAAGCTTTGCTGCAGTACATAGTCTGTACGCCCAGCGTATCCATCGCTTTGCAGACCCTTCTGGTATGTATATCGTTTCTGCGCCAATTGAAAGGTCGGACAAAAACGGATTTGACGTAACTCTAAGAGGACAAGCAAGTAGCGGTGTGGACAATTGCGCAGTTAATGGGTGTTTTGTGGGTGCGCGCGTCAAAGTCAAGAGCACAACCATGGTCGGGCGGGTGCTATTTGCATGGCGAGAATGGCATTGAAAATGCAGAAATTAATTCGGCTAAAATGCGGCTGATTATTAGTGAGTTATTCGCGAGCGGCAACCTCCACACTAATTAGCAATTGCTGCCAGAGCGTAATGCCTCTCGGCTGGTCAGTCAACTTCAGCCATTGCTGCTTCTGCTTTTGCTCTTATTGTCCGGGCAGCTAAACAACAAAACAGGCCGCCTCCTAAGGCGTTACGAAATACCCCATAAAGAATAGAGCAAACAATTCACAGCCAAGTTAAAACAATCGGAAAACCGACGACAGTGGGAAAAACAAACAACGAACCGACCGACCGCTAAACGGCGCCAAATGGGACCAATTGCGCGTCACATCAACAGTCTGTCACTTTTTATTCATTAACCTCCCTTAGCCTGTTACCTACCTTCGAGCGGAGATCACATCGTACTCACTCTCCATTCCAAATTCACCCTTCTTTTGCTCTCTTCTCATGCTTACCGTCAATTGATACCTTCTATGGTAATCAAATGAAACAGTCGTTCTACTCGTTGCGTGAGCTTGAGCCTAATAATGCAGCTATGTTCCTTGCCAGCTCCAAATGTTCTCTCAGTGAGAATTACGCCACTTGAAAAAAAACAGATGTATCTTATGGCATTTCAACCAATTAAGGCTGCCGTTGTACATGTCTTCATTCACCTGAACATCACTCATTTGTACTGGCCGCGTTGTGCTTTTTTTTTGCTTAAATCCGTCTTCTACAATGAAAAGAACAAAAAACGGAGTAACTAACACCCGTGACTAGAGTGCTTCTCATCGTTTACAGCTTCAGACTTATGAATTCATTTGAAAACCACACATAAAATTTACCGCAGCACTGTTCCCACTCGTCTCGTTTACTAATCTCGTTTATGACTTCACGTTTCTAGCGTATAGTCTTTTTGTTCTCCTTCCTGTAAATAATGATCTCACTCACATCGCTAACGTGCAATGGGCGAGACTACTTTAACGTCTCTTTCGCTCTGCGCACTGCAATCAGATATAAATAAGCACAAGCATATGAAGGTATCTAAACGTTGAGCAATAACCAATTGCCTTTCGTAGCTAAAATGTTACGCAGTGTTTAGTGGACAAAGACACACCTGAAAAGAAGACATACACATGCGCTGCTGCAATCCGAGCAACACTGGCCCACAAACAAACAAGCAGCTACAACAAATTAGCAAAACAGAAGCAACCTTTATTCCAAAAGAATACCAAAAAAAAAAACCCATAACAAACTCGTAGAAGATTTCTTCATACAGCATGGAACGCTAAGGGTTTATGATATATTTTCTTGCATGTAATACTGCTGTATTCTATCCTTACTGGATCTTGAAAAAAGCGGAAAGGCGTTATAATTATGCTTTTCAGAACAGAAGCATAAAAATGACAGATTTTAAACACTACCATATACAGGCACATAAGGTGAACTATGAATTCTCAACAAAACAACAATAAAATAAAGTAATACGGAGATAAAACTTTGAATACTGATCAAATCAAAATGGCGGATTTAATATTTTTGACAAACACTTCGAATGAAACCGAATGTCACCATTGCCGCTGTTGCACTTTCAAACGAACACGTTCCCCTCACAGACAGTTAGCGGTGTTTTCATTCATATTTCATGTAATCTCCCTTCAAAACAACATCGCTTTTTAACCATTTGTTTAGTGTGGTATTCGATTGCACATAAAGGTATCTTCAAAAAAAAAAAACTCATCATCTCGATTTCACCAACATTCCAACATTGCAAAACAAAGATAAGGTCTTCTCCTAATGACATGCAGGAGTAGAACGTCGTCTTCTTCCGAAAACGTTCCATGAGTTCCCTGAAGAAAAAAAAAGGAAATTTCAAGCAAGAATGATGGAGAAAAGCATCGATTTTTAGCTGCGCAAAAAAATGAACAATTCATTAAGAAAGTTCTTGGAAGAGACAATGAAAATATGCTAGTGTTCAAACGCGTTTAAATGAGTCCCTATCATTTAAACATTTCCACAATCGTACTGTTGTGGAAATGCATATCGTAAAAAATGTGTGCATATTTCATGGCTTAAATACAGCCAAATAAACACGCGAAGTACTTTCTCTTACTGCTTCGATGCACATGCAGCCCATTATCGCAGTTTTCTTCTCGCCCCTCTGCCATGTTTTTTTAAAACAGAGGAAGTTACGAAAACGATACATCTATAATGAGAATATGCTTACGCACTGACACGTCGATTTCCATGTAGGCACCCTATGTGTTATCAAGTAGCACATTTCTATGCACAATTTTCTGCTGTTGCCGAAAAGCTTAACTGATACTCGACGATAATATCGAAATGAGAAATGAGAAGTACTAACGTCGTTCCCTACTCATTTCCTGTGATCCGAGCCGACCGCCTCCGAAACATTCGAATAGCCGTCGCGTCGAAGCAGCTCGACTAACTCCCGCTTTATCTTCCCGATAACTGGATATCCTGAAAGCATTAACTTCAGCTCCTTACCATTCAGCAATGGGCATCGCAACATCATAAAAGTCTCATCTCCAACAAACTTCAAACTGTTTCAAAAGCGCTATAGGACAGGCATATCAAAATGTTGCGTAAATTGTTCGCCCCGTACATGGCCACGCATGTAATGCGGCATTGTGAACATCCCAGTTTGGATGACTGCGAATATTTATGCTAATCGAACGAATAATCGACCGCCCAATTCCGCACTCCATTCTGCTCAGTAAGTTCGAGACATTTTCACTTACAAAATTTTTGAAACTGACTTCTATTCATTATGTTCGGTAGAAAAAACTACATTATCCCAAACCTCCTTTTCCCGCCAGCCGATTCGCGTTTTCTGCAGTGTTCCGTTCAGCGATCAAAAGCCAATCGAAAATGCCTCACAAGAGACAATTTCGATTCACAAATTTTCGTCTAAATAACTGAATAATAAAAACCTAGACGATTCAAGTAGAAGCAAAGATGAGCATTGTCAGGCACTACAGTAATATAAGCTAATAAACCTACAGGCGACGATTTGCCACCGTTGCCTGCAGCATTTATTGGGACAGCTGGAGGCTTGTGACATACCAAGCCAAGACTTTTTCTTTCACGATGTAGGTGCGTAACATACAGGCAACGACAGATAGGTTTGTCGACGTCCCATAAATTCGGACGCAATTTAACCCGCATTTCATCTGGTTTTCTTATTGATGTTGGTACTTTATCAGTTAAATTCTTCTTTTTCCTCACCATTAACGCCACTAATTCGTGATATAACTCTCTTCAATTCTCTTTACCTATAATAATAAACAATTACTAAACAAATAAATAGTACGGCGCCAATGAGTTCTAAGATACAATATCAGCTAAAATTCATCTGCCACCTCCTGCTATGCGACGTTCTCATAATGCACAATGAGATAAAACTCAATTGATACAAGCAGTCAAGAAACGCATCATAGTGCGAACAGAAAACAGAGGAGAACGGTAATAACTTATATTTGACAAGACCCTCCGCAACGTGAAAGTTATGGATAAAACTATTAGTCACACCATGAGCTGAAGTCGACTTTTCCATAAAAAATTTGCCAATAATGCGGTGTATTGCAGAGTAAACTGCAACTCCTATGTGGAGTAGCAGAAGTGGAGAGAGGAGGAAATATAGCATTACACCTTGTACAGCATAGGTGGACAAACTTTACTGGCCCTCGATCATAAAAAAGGTCATCGAGGACGCTCGCCGTGCAAGAAGTTATCTAGGACGTCTAAATTATTACTTTTCGTCATTCCTCTACATCTGTTAATGTATTGCATTCAACCAGTTGCTGTTCATGCGGCTGCATTTACTAGCTTCCATGAAATCGAACTGTTGTTTCAGGGCGAAACAGCGCTGCACCAGGATGCCGATTTCCATTTCGACAACTCGGTGTTTTCTCGAGTTCGACAACTTGAGGTTCCTGCTCCGGGATTTTCTACTCTAAACCGTAACAAAATCAGGAATAAAAAAACTCGTTCCGGCTTGCAAGCGCAATAAACCATGCAGTACACATCTTACTCCAACTACGAAAAACGTCGTTTCGATGTAACCATGGTATGAACGCATAAAAGTGGGCGTCTGATATACTCTAATAAGCTTGCTACCGATCGCCTTCCGGTATGCAACCCAAAAACGCACCACACCGCATATACGTAATCTATAGTCAAGTAGTTTATTACAAAAACTATGGCAATCGTTTTCGTAAAGGTGAAACAAAACCAACACCCAATACGGCCATATCCACTCAAGCGGATTGTCGACCAAGTCGCCCCACTACGTCTCTCAACTTTCCCGAGGCTTTACAGGCATTATACCAGAATCAAACTGGCATGCAGAGTTACCGAACAATTAACCAGAGTTTCTCGGCACGCAAGTTGATGAAGACTGTGAACGATAATAGCTCGCTTGAGTACCCATTGAACTATTTAAATTAACCCTGCCCAATATGGCTTTTCGCTCAACCGATCAACCAACCGTAGTAAATATCTTCAACGAGTGATTCGATTATTCTACTTAATCAGAAAATCCAAACCGATGTAGTAGACACTGATTATACTAATGCTTTCGACGCTCTTTTAAAGGAAGTTTCTGCACGTGAATTTTGACATGAAAGATGAGAAACGACTACCTACAAAGCTTTCAATTCTTCCCTGTGACAGCTTATCGTTGGATATGGGAGCACTTTCGAAGAATCGGAAATGTCTGGAGGAGTGACCCATGGGTGATCATACTTTCTCTGAGGAACTTTTGGCAAATATTTCACTTATTATGTGCTTTCTTGCAGAATTCATCTGCACGCAATAAACATAGTGCACCCCACCCCCCTCCGTAACCTAATTTCGCAGGAAATTTTGCGTGGATTCCTGTGCTGCTAGATCATACGCAGTTTGCATCTCAACCACATAAATTTCCATTTCATACGCTTAAACGCGCTCAGGCTCAGGCGAAAAAAACGAGAAATCCTATAATTTAATGGACTGAAACGAAACTTTCGGGAAGCAGCAGTGCCAGAAAAATAGATTATATGAGATTAATGCTGCAAACAGCTTTGATGTAAAAGCAGCATACAAGTGAACGCACCTACAAAAACGGGTTTCAAAAAAAACAGCCAAATTTCTGTAAAAGAAGCAAAGAATAGAAATTCTTTAAAAGAAACACCCGTATGATCCGCCATTTTACTCTCACAGTTGCAGCAAAGCCGCAAAATAATTTTTTGAATCGTTAGTGCTACTCTCATGAATTCTAACTTAGACAGTTCAATAAAAAACGGCAGCGAAACGAGCAGAAAACTTCCAGCCGCTTCTACAGGTCCTTAAAACTTCAACATTCCAAAAAGCTTTCCGAGAAAAAAAGCAAGTTATTGCTAAAATTGGTTGAGCCTCTCAGGTTTTCGAGAACTTACTGCAAGCTTTAGTCAGTCTTCATGAGCTGTGGTGAGCTGACTTCGACTTTCCGTCAACCAATGGCCATCAACAAACGTGCGAAAAGCCTGCTGCTCATTTAATCACATCAGAGACACAATCAACTGCAAATTTTCATGTTTGAAACAGACGACTCCTAAGTTCTACTGATGAAAAGCACCGGATATTGTCTCAGAGTCCTCTTTATCAAGCCACCTTGTTTTGCGAAAATAGCCAATCAACTGTAGAAGAATACGAGTTCTACCAAATTCAGTTATGTAATCATGAAATGAAACCTTGATAAACGAGCGCAGAATAGAGCTGGACGAGACTGGCACCAGCTCGGATCGCCGCGTACGCATCTGCCCCCGATGAGATGCCACCACAGCCAATAATTGGCACTTTGCCTGACGTCAACCTGGAATCTCGTCCTTCATCACAACGCTTCAATATTTTAAACTGCTACCACCAAAGATAACGTGAAGGGGATATAAGTCATTCACAAGCTGAGTACTACTAATCACGTTTTGGCACCACCATCAAACAACTTAGTGGCACTAACAAGCGGACTACAGCGACTGTTTGAAGAAAAAGACATTCGAAATTTTCTTAGCAGACCATTTAAACTTGCAAAGAAAATATTTTTCTGCATTTAAGCCCCAGCTCTTACATTCAAGATAGCACTGAGGGAAATATACGAAACACGTTTTGGAAATATTTAATCACTGGGTTATAAACTTCGAATAAAGCTCGGCGTATAATCGAATACTCTGTGAATGTTGCACCACGGTCAGTCAGTCTCCAATTGGTTTGCTGTCCGCTCTTTTTAATTAGTTTCCGTCTTTTTAGCAACAAATAATGAAGTGAACAACCTGTACATATCATGTACACACTGCACGCTCAACTCCCTTAGTGGCTTTCCACTGAGACCACCGACCTCATCTCTGTGCTCACTTTTCAGCTCTGCGGGCCTCCAGATTGTCGTATTCGACACTATCAAACCGTCAATGCCGTAACGTTTATCCACCACCACCTTAACCAAAATTCACACTTTGCTCACTCAACAATAACATGCAACAGCGCAGCGTTTCGATTTGCTAGCTGCCTCTATGGGCATAATCAAGAAAACAGCTTCCGTTATATTATGATCGCAGCGATTAGTTCAAAACATTTACTGTACTGCTTCGCAATCTCAATTTCAATTTATTCCAGCTTACATTTTCTCGTCACTTTACTTCTAATTTTACAAATGTTACAAAATGTATTTCTGAGTGCCTCAATCTGCAAATTTCTCTTAAACGATAAATTCAGAACGACTCCCACTAGAAAAAATAAAAGCAAAGCGTACGAAAAACTCGTGTTATTTGGTTGGAGAACCTAAATTTCATATAGTTATAGAAGCTTCTGTCAAAGGAACCGTCCAGTGATCTCGAACTAAAAAGAACTGGGTGATAACATGTTAGCTAGTTGGCGTCATCCAGCATATGGAGCGCAAAACTGTTCTGTTTTTATTCACCTGATTCCTTATATGGTAATCATTACGAGGAATAGCGTCGTGCAGCATTCACTAACGTTATACTTATGCGTAAAAGACGAACTAAATGATACTTGGAGTGAATTAAAGCTTTGAGGGAGGACGGGAGAGGCAGAGGGAGAACGGTAGGGGGGAAGATAGTAATGAATGAAATGGAACAAGGGAAAGAGAATCACGCAGTGGCTGATTAACCAGCCATGAAAAAATTCGAGTCACGATGAATGTTGCTCACTAAAGATACACTACATGATGATAAAATGTGACTAATAAAGCGCTGGTGTTTTAGCCGAATCAAGCGGATGTATGAATTTTTCGCTAAAACTATTTTCCCCAGATATTTCAACGACTTTCTTAAAAGTACAATTTTTCAAACGCTTTAAAGAATCAGCTAGTCGACTCAAATTTTAAAGCAAAATGGCACAGAATAACGTTCCTATTCAGGTCTGCTTAAAATAATCAGCTGTCTTCAAGGTGTCTTTAATTTGTCCGAATCCGAAAATGGTTGCAAAATCTGATCGCTCGCTCCGAGAAATCATGCTCGAGAACTCGGGCAAATACATGGGTAGCAACGCGCTAACGCGAACATTTTCGAATGTTATTAAATATCGCCTCTAAACCCGTATGTTTATGAGTATATATTGAGTATATATATATGTAATATATGTATGTATATATATATGTGTATATATATGTACGTATATATATGTACATGTATATATGTGTGTATATATATATATATATATATATATATATATATAGAGAGAGAGAGAGAGAGAGAGGGAGAGAGATACTTTGATGACCCTTCCTCACGATACAGTCTTAGCAGATTTTGAATTCATAGTTTGCCGTTACAGTAGCCCCAATCTAAAGGAAAGCGATGAAAAAAAAACACTGAGCGACACTTACTGAGACTGCATGAGCGAAAAATCTTAAAACTGACAAAGACAATTAAAGGTGTGTTACTTCCGAACACCTTGAAATTTAACGAAAAAGCATAAGAGAACAGTAGCAAAAACTAAGCATGCTGCAGTTGAATACCTTCGCGATATCTTTCTTTTCCGAGTCGACGAGATCGGGTGATATCTTCAACAGAACTACCGGCTTCTTTCCAGTTATACGATCCACAGCCGCTTTCACTGTAGTCATCAGCTGAAAGTACGCAAATATACACATATTAGCTCGCTACTTGATCTAATACTCGAAAATACTGGCATGTTCATGGATAAGGAGGGGTGGACGGATGTGAGAAAAAAAATAAAAAAAGCACAACTTAAATACAAAACGGTTCGATGAATAATAAGCAGTATGCTTAGTTGCACTTAGCACAGGCACAAACTGGAACTGGATCTAGTTCTCTAATCGAAGAATATTTTGGCTGAGGATAGCGTCGCCGGAAAACGACTGGGCCGGAACCTTCGACGAAGGAAAAAAAACAAAGAAAAGTTAGAGGATATTGCTCTTCGGTACGGATGCTGAAACACACTACACAAATGCAGTTTTCGCCAGAACGGGGGGAAAGATGAAAGGCCCTCTTCCGGAAACGGTGCGAATAAAAAAGAAAACGCCGTAGAAATAGTTGCGAAACAAGACGGCCGTATAACACTCAATTGACCTGAGCACATGAATGATTAGAGCAGAGAACATTGAGAGGGAGGAGGAATCGTGAAGCAAACGCTTTTACTACCTGGCTCTCCCAAAACTCAACCACTGCAAAAAGCCACTCTATAGTATGTGGACGGAGCAGTATAAAAACAAACATTCTGCAAGTCGGCCTTCTTTTGTAAGCTTCGTAGTCCTGGTGTGTTTGGAGAGCTAACGTTCACCACAAGATAATCACTATACGCTCCAAAATAGTTGACACCGATGTCATAATCCAAACGTCCATCCTTTGATGCCTGACAGCTAATTAGTTATTAGCTAGTTATTTAATATTTAATATTTAATAATTGTAAGCATATAATAATTACATAACTAATAAGCATGTAATAGCAATAAAATGTAATAAAGAGTCAGCCACGCTTTGTCAAACTCAACTAATGAGTCAGCCAACTGTTGCACATAACGTACATTTCATATAAACATTAGAACATGAACGCTCGCTTTTACGTTGTGAAGGGATCGAAGAGAATCACTGCGACTATGTGACAGATAAAGACAGTTCTAACACGGAGGAAGGAGGTGGGATGCAAAACAAGTTCGCATTCATGGCCAATCTTGGCCTTGCAAGAGCACCCCAACCATGTGCCAGTTTTACAAAAAAGTATGGACATACAAGAGAGGCAATCCCCATTCGTAGCCAACCTTGACTTCAACATTCACTTTCGCAAGGCCACAGAATGAGCGCTTTTGAACCATCGCTAGCTGAAGATTTTGAGCAGCAGCGGATTGGCCAAAATGATTCAGCATAACAAAGACCTCGGTTCGCTTCATCCCACCTATTTTAGCAAGCAAGACGAGTGCAGTTAAGCACAATGGACGAACTTTTTGGCAGGCAGCGCTAACTGGCGGAAAAAACTGCTCTATGGGAACACCTCAACGGCTTTAGTTGCGCTGCAAAATGGACAGACGAATACTCGTTTCGATTTGTTTTCTGCAAACAAAAAAAAAAACGATTTCCTTTCTAGACCACTGCATAATTCTTGATTAGCACAGCTATAGTATCAAAGAGCTGTTACGAAAAGCATAAAAATGTCTCAAAATGAAAGAAATCAACCGACTGTTACTGCAGATTCTCATTTTCATCAAAACAGCGGCTGAATTTGAGGTTTACTTTGGTTTACTACGCTGTCTAAACAGGTGTTTCCGAAAAGCTACATCAGCCATAAAGGTAGCGAGACGACACAGCGTTAGCGTTTTGCAGTGTTTGGTTCTAAAAGTAACAAAAAGTATTTGTGCTTTTTGTGCTCTACTATGCCACAGTAGAGCACAGCATTTATGCCAAAATAAAATTCGCAGCTAGACTACAGAATTCGAACTTTTTTTAAGTGCAAATATTCATAAAAAATGAAACAACTGGATCGTTGGTTTCCCGTAAGAAGCGAATACCAGACTGCTCACTTCCAACAATCAAATTAATTACGCTCCCAGTCAGACAAATACGATAACCAATTCATTTAGAAAAGCTAGTGGAAGCGCTCGCAACTGTTCAGCTGAATAAGATGTGTCCCAAAAGTGGGAAGTGTCAGGTGCAAGTGCCGCTTGTTGACAGCGTTCATTCGATGTCACACAACAAACTACCCACCTTGTTTTTGCCAAGATTGACGCCCAGAGGCACATCCGCATTCGGTTGGAACGCTTTTTTGACCCGTGCGTAGACGACACCAACACCAGCACTGTTGAACCCGTAACGATTTATGACAGCCTACAATCAATCACAAATGTCCAACAACAGTGACTGGTAAGTTTCAAGAATCGAGTATCGTATTTGAAGGAAACTGAGTCCGACGGTTCCTTTCTTCCGCAGTCTGAATAAAGGAGTCGACTGCTACTCCCGCCGTCGAAGTAAGAGTTGAAAGTCTCATGTCAGATTTCACTACAGCCGAAAACACTCCACTTTGGTCATCAGTGCAACAACTCAAACATATTACGCTAACTCACCAATCTACAACATTATAACGAAGTGATTGCAACAGCCTGATGAAAACCTTCAATTTGACTTTTGGAAAAGAAGTTACCATTTAGGCCATCGCTACAACTACATGCCCACGAAGTTTTGCAAAAGAAAATAAGGCACTTTTCAAAAATCCGGTCCATACTTTTTTTCACATTCACCTCTTTAGCCAAATAACGAAGGTGTTTGATATTGTGGCATAAAATAAGGAATAAGCAGACAACTGATAAAAGTTTTGGACAAGACATTCTTCGAATGCATCATGTCTTAAACGAGCGCTGTTTTTTTGGTTAAAGTAAGAAATTCATTAAAATTATCTTTACTGCAAAACAATAAAAACAATATTTAATGGGCTCATTTCGGAAGAGGTGTTGTTTGAGACAGCTGGCGAAGAGGTGAGCAAGAGAGGGGAGAGACGTTGAAATAAGAACCCCCCTTCCAACGAAACATCTTTGATATCTACTGGGTCTAATGGAATCGAATGGAACAGTTTTAAATGTTTTGCACTCCAACTCCAATCCGATCCCACTGGCAATGCTCCGCATCGCTCAACAGCCAGACTCAACAGTCACTATTTAACAGGAAAAAGCAAGCAGTAAGAAAGAGGCAACTTCATCTTCAATGAGCCTGAACAGTCGTGGTTTTGGATTGCCGGCTTGCGGAAGTGGTGTCACAGTGCCGATCTCAACGAAACCGAAACCACTGCGACGCAAACCTTCGATCGCTTCACCATCTACAACAGTTTTCAATTTACGAAACAGGACTCTATTGTTGTTTGCAAAACGTGCACATAATGCGTTCAGTTAAAGTTCATCATCGTTCTATTGTCGACTCGCTCAAAAATTCACAGCATTCACCATCTCACGGCAATGAAAGCCGTAAATGAACCAGCATATAAGAAAATAGCTGGCGTATTACACTAGAAGCACAGAGTGACAACCTACGTCTTTCAAAACGCTATTTCCTTGCGAAGATATACGCTCAAGCAAGACATCACCACCACCCTTCCCTCCCCCTCTCCCCGCCGCGGCCCTTAAATTACTTGTTCATCAATGCGAGTGAAATGAAATTCGGACATAATAATTTCGTCCTACCACGATTCGCGATTAGCCTAAACGGTCTAACAGATATTTAAGTTACAACTGAAACTTGATTTTATCAGAAATCACCTCTGCATCACCTAACCGTTAATCAAAAAATCCATGCCCGCGAAGCCGATATTTATAATACGCTCAAGACCTCAATTCTAATCGCCTCCCCTATACGTATTCGAAAGTCATTTGCACAAGCCCCTCCCTCCCCCTCCTGTTCGCTCCAATTTTTAAACACACCAGTTTGCCTTGCAGAAATATTACAAGCTCCATGGGAAGCGGTGACATACGCTTTGCGCTGGTTGAAACACGGGCAAAAACGAGCTTTGCAAGGTGAGGTAAAGGTCATGACAAATAATGCTTCAGAATTTTTCTTTTCGCTATGACGAAAACCAAAAGACGATCGGCTGAGCAAGTTCCAACTGCAGTCAAACTCACTGACTGGCTTACATCCACTTTGATACAACAACCCGCAGGAGCTGCAAACAAAAACATTGAACAAAACGAGTGGGTTCTGGCCTGCATAGTATACATTGTAAAGGAAAAGAAGCAATGCACAGTGCCAGAACGTTCAGCGTATAAGGCGGAAGCAGCCAAGAAAAGCTCCTACATCGGAAGTAAAGTGGGGGGAATGCACAGAAGGGACTGGCGCGATACGCGCTTTTCGCAATCAGCGTCAGAACGGGTTAATAAATTTTCCAAAACTAAATGATGAACGCTTAGCAATACAAACATTTCTGATCGACTCTACTCAAACCGTTCCTCTTCGGAGGTTGCGAACTAAACTGCTGCACGCAATTCGTTCACAAACCAGAGCTGTTGTTGCCTTCATCACTCATTTTCCTAGGATTTTAACGCTCTATTCCGCAAAATTTTCCATTTTTCATGCAGAAAATCATATTTTGAGTTGGCCTTAATGTGGCTATGGCTTGTAAAGTTTCGCATTATATGAGCCGAAACTTTAGTCTAGAAATTGAACGCGAGAGCAATAATTCTCCTGACTTACCGTACCCGCATAAATATTATCGACGCGCCATCAGTCATTCAGAAATTCACTGCTCGCTCTCAAATTTTGGTTGTAGGGCCCCCGAATAGTTACAGACTGTGCTTGGTGTTTGTCATGGCAATAGCTTTTCTGGTTCTTAAGTCGAAACTACCGGACAAACTCCATATCCGCTGCGGCCAAAAGTGCATAAAGACAATCAAAATGCACTGAAGTTGTTCACGGCTCTTTTAAGCTTATACGTGCGTGAAAGTGTCATCATTTAGTAGCCTTTTAAAGCGAATTAAATGAATTTCGTTAAGTTTGTACTACCATTTCAATATCGTTAAGTTTGTACCACCATTTCAATAATGTGTAACAATTTAATTCCACTGAAAAGTATCGACGGGACAAGTACTGAAAGCACCTGTTGAGCAGGTCACGTCAACATTTTTGTTACAACTGTTATATAGCAAACGTGCAAAAATGCATGAAAAAAGTTCAAATCATCGCTTAAATTGCAAAAGACACCTTTTTCTTTCACAAATCGCTGCGATATCAAACAATGTAGTTTTCAAGATCCTATTTAACGCAAGCAACTCTACACGCAAAACGGATACGTCAACTCAAGCAACACATTCGGAGTATCAAAAATGCGAAACGAAAATGAAACGCACCGAACAAAAGACGAACCTTTATCGAAACCAGCTGCAAGACCGACAGGATTCTTGAACTTCTTTCCAAAAACTGTACTCTCCAGCTCGGGGTATTCAACGCGATTGTAACCAAACGCTGGAGTTAGGCCGTATTTGGCCAATCTGACACCCCAGCGATGCGCCGTTTCCGCAGCCATCAAACGATGAACTATTGGCATCACCTTAACGCAACATTTAGCACTTCGCGAAAATCCAACTATGCAAAAACCAAAAAATTCTCCTCAATTCGAAGCCCACAACTGCACGTAGCAAGTGCCGATAGTAGGAGGACCACCAAGCGAGTACTGATTGTTTTTTGTTTCTTGCGATAGGCATCTACCGCGAGTGATGCGAACAACAACGTAAACAAATTTCTACTTCATAAATTAAAACCGAAAAGCGAAACATCTATGATGCTTTCCGTGATCACATTTGAACTTTCACTTATGAATAAAAAAACCATTAAGCACCTAACTGATGATGAAGAGAAAGGGAACGCTACCTGTTTTTTGAAGAATGGCTCACTGCCGACAAAAAATTCTATGATGGCGTACAGCGCTGTTCCTGCTGTCACCACTACTATCGTCGACTTGGTTATGTAACTGAAAAAGGCAGTGTTACACTGACGGTTTAAATCCAAAAGCCTATGATTGTTATTTTCGCGATAAGATAACAAACGCGTGCAAAACAGCGATTAACCTTCTTTTGCTTGTGCCGCCATATTTCGGACAGTAAAATTTCTGCACCATTTCCGAAAACTGTGGCGAGCTGCGGAGAGAAACTCGAAAAAGCAAAGTGAAAATGGAAAAGAATACGAAAAACGAAAGCGAAATGAAACGTACGGTAAGCTAAATTTTGGAATTCGAACGTTATACACTCGCAAATGATTGGAGAGGGGAAAGGAGATGACCTATATGAAAATACAATCTTAAACTCAAAATACTCAAAAATATCTCTTACCCAGCCGGAAGTTTCGGATAAATAGCAATCATGGCGCCGACTTTGAGCGCACGCCTTCCAGCTCACTCAGAAAGCGAGACAGCTGAATTTTCTGGACAATGAAACGTTCGCACAAGAAAAAAAAGGAAGCAAATAAACAACCATTTCAAAAAAAGCGCTCAAAACAATTAAGAGAAAAATTCGAGCTTTTCGGCATTTCTTAACAAATTCAGTTTGGTCGATCATCGGAAATGTCGGTTCTAATGATCGACCTTCCATCACCACTAGTGCCATCTAAAAGTTTGCTTTTAAATTATTTTCAATTTTTTAAATTTAAAGTGTCCATGGATTTTACTTTCCCCTTACATTACCACATACAATTATCCCTTTCCCGTCCCTTTTCCAAATAGCTAAAAGTGCATATCGACGTAGAAGCGAGCATTTAAATGAGTAAACGATAGCTTATATGTGCTACAATCGCAACCCCCCTCTCCCAAAGAAAGAACTATGGAAAAAAACCATACGATACCAATATCTTCAATGGAACCAGCTTTAATCTTCGCAGTAATGCAACTATTTCATAACACTGTCCTTCAATTTCACATTAAATCGTCTATGCCTTAGCACTAGAATAGCAGCTAGAAAGCTTCCATTTGGGTGGTGCTCATCTATGAGCAAGTTTTTCAGCCACCACTAACATGCCAACTGCGTTAATTTGCGACTACCACGAATCCGATAAAAGGTGTTCTACACATCTTCCAAGCTTCAATCAAACTAATCTAACTCAACCATCCTTCTAAGTCCTTTCCCTTCCATACCTATCGGTAACAGTCATTTAAAAATTACCTCTGCTAACCGCAATCTCATACTTTAAATTTTTATACGAATAAAAGCTGGCAATATCAGTTTTTTACAGCTATCGTTGCACCAATACTTTTTACAATTTAATTTTGAATAGTAGTAATTAATTTTGCAAATAACGACTTCTTATTTTCGCCTAAAAGATTCTGCACAAATTATCCGGCACATGTACTGTTTCAACCAACATCAACGCTGAACGTAGTTGACACTGATGAAACAAGAGGAACAAGAAATACTAGCTCACAATTTCAAGAAATTCAAAAGCGTTGCTGACGAATGCAAATCACCTCGCGGTTAGAAAACATTTCAGTAATGAGCATGACCAACTAGAAAATAATGGACAAAGAATGAAAAACGATCAATTTGGTGAGAACCTGGAGAACACACCTTGTAAAAGGAAACAAAAACTGAAACCGGCAAGGCGTGTACCTGTGAAACGTTTCCATTAAATTACGATCACAATATGGTACCATGCAACTGTATTCAGTAAATAGCTCTCTTTAATCTCACTAGCACTGTGTTTTGCATTTCTCATACTGTGAAACGTCAAAAGTAGAAGTGAGCGACTTGCTGATTCTCTTCATTAGATGATATGCTTCCTTTTCACTAATGAGTGTTTCTCGACCAAATCAAAGATTTAACTTGAATGAAAGCAAAATTAAAAAAAAGAAAAAAAAAAGAAAAGAACAATCCCGTTTGATGAATTCGATGAAAGTGACTGCTCTTTTCTGGTTCAATCTTTCTTTTTTCTTCCCTATGTAGGAAAAAAAAAAAATGAACATCTAGCCAAGCAAATGGCAATAGAGGGAGAAACAAGAAGGAAACCTCTTCAGGTGTGAACTCGAACTGCTTCACCGAGTTGTCCTCTAGAAAATGCAAATTCAGCTGCACAACCGGCTGAAGGCACTCCAAAGATGTGTCGCAATCGACCACTAACTTAAAAAATGCGACGCTTAAATAAAGACAATAAATTTTCAACAGATTTTCGCCAACCGCGCCAGTCAGTCAATTTGTAATGTGCAAACAAAGCTCAACTAGTAGGGGATTAAATGCATTCCTAACACTGCTCTCTGCTCATTAGCGAGCAATAAAGGAATCTCCTTTTAACCCATGTTCTTTAATGGTAATAAATCAATAAATGAAAGACTGCCATAATTCACCCTTATTATACCTTCACCCCTCATCCCCCCAGAGAAAACAAACGCGAAATGTGGCAGAAAGCCTTTGGTAATAGAAGAGATGAGTGAATAATGATCACCTTTGTACTCCAATCAAAATCACGAAGTGTTCTCACGTGACCTCGCTTCGATACCGCTCCCTTGAAAAAATCGGCGTTCATTAAATAGAAGAGAATACCTAAAACGAAACAGAAATTACGCTAGTCATTAAGAATCGCCATTTGTTCATTGTCCGATCATGCCCAACTGCCTCAGTCATACGCGTACGCGCCAACGGAATAATGCTTAGAGATATCTTGCACCCGCTATTTATGAGGCAGCCGATACAACCATCCATATACGAAAATGAATGACATAATTATAAAAAAAGAAATACGCCAATTCGCTCATTTATTTTTTCACTTTACGTAGAAATTCGACGCTTTTTTTAGCAGAACATCTGTTAAAAAGGAAAAAAAAAACAGCTGCATACATTTGTTATGCCAGCATTGTAGAATGATCAAACTTTAACGTTTCTGCAAACGCGGCCAAATATTTGTACGTTGTCACTTGAGCGTAATATATGAGTACACCTTAATCACAACAGCCACATTTTTCTCCGTACGCCGAAGTTGCGCTAGATGGAACAATTAACGCATGGAACAAAATTTAGGAATGAACTGGAACAGATAAGCTACGATCGTGGGGAAATTTTCGATTGAAGATTCGAATTCTGACGATATCTTAAACAGATACGACCATCAGCTAGATCATCAGATGGAAAATTTTGAAGCATAGCGACGAATGGGATAGTTTTGATAACGTTAGTCAAAATTCGAATGCCGGAAAGATTACTGTTTGAAAATAATTTCTGAGAAAAATATTGTACTGCTTAAAAACTGAGTGCTATTCGTTTCACTACTGTGCCTGACTACATTCGCCCATTTCATTTTAAAATACCTTTTCTCATATCCTCTGCTATCAACACATCATTTCGTGAACCTCGAGAGTCATGATTATAGCTACAACTATGGAAACCTTCAATGGTTATAAAAACTTTAACAAATGTGCACAAAATGCTACCGTAAACTATCATCCGACTGCTCTTACCTGCACTCAGAGTAGTAAAACCTTTATTTTTCTAAGACAGTTCTTGCACAAATGCTTACTGATAGCGTCCCATTCCAAGATCTTTTCGACTTTCCTCCCATAGGCGAACTACTCTCAGTTATGGGTGTCAATTTGTGAATGGATGAAAAACACTCAATGTAATGCACCTACGGATTGTATTTACATCCATTCTGCTAAAGCCTCTGATTCAGCGTCCATGCGCTTTCTGATAACAAAGAATCGGTACCATGAAATTTCTCGAGGGATGTTAATATGTGAGCCACTCTTGACATGGGGCAATGGCAAGCGCTGCCTTTCCAGTTGAATTTCTGGTATGAAGTGGCGCTTCTTAATGAAGCATTCTCTGTCCACTTTACTTATGCTTTAAATAAAAAACTTCTCAACGTTTCCCTTCAATCACATGTCACTGTCCATCTGTATGCTGACGACGCTATTTTTTATGTCAGTCGTGAAAATCCAAAAGACCAACGCTTTATTCATCAAAATGCCTTGAATTCCTTTCTGCGCTTAGTTTTGGAAGTGGTGTCTCCTCCTAAATATTTCTCTATTCGTGTTCCCTCTTCCTTATCTCCACCTCCTAAACCATTGTATTAACTGCACGCCATTTTCTCATTTGGATTTCATCAAAGACAGACATCGTCGTTGACTCCAAACTGGCGTTTGGACGCACGCAACATTGCCACCACAGTTCAGAATGGGTTTTATGAATCACGGCTTTTTTGAACAGTGAATTCGCTGGACCTGTTACGTGTGACTGTGAACGACTTGAAAAGGTTGAGGAAATGTAAGCAGAATTAGTTTCGAGACGTGCAAACATTACTGGACAAGCTGTGGAGAAAGACTCAAGAAAAGACTGTTTGACGATCTCAGCATGGTTTATCACACTGAACTGTGCTCTGCTCACATTTCAGCCTATAGTCAACGCGGTCATCCACAAAAGCTACATGAGCACAGCTTTCGTAGTACTGATGAAAACTGGCTCACCAACGGGACCGTCAACTTATGGAGTTCAAGTTTCATTTCATTCTTCCAGAAATGTACGCATTTTTAGGCGGGTAGTTAATTTCCTTCCGACTTTTCACTCGCAAGTAAACAACTAGATGTTTTCGCTTACTTTCGCCCGGAGTTCAGCTTTTTTTTTTTTGCCGTTCTTCATTCCACTCTACAATCATTCTTATTTATGTTTCATACCTTCACAGATTTTTTCATTTGTTTCCTGTATCAGCCGTTCTTCATTCTACTCTACAATCATTCTTATTTGTGTTTCATACCTTCACAGATTTTTTCATTTGTTTCCTGTATCATTTCAGTGCTCCCATCACTTTGTACAGATATTATCTACTACAAGCATGTCTTATAATCTACGTATTGTTAGTTCATTAATTTTCTTTTAACTGCACACTTCCACTGATTCGGACATCATTAATGTCAGCCTTTCTTTCCTAACCTTTGCACATTCACTCATTTTTATCTAACAATAAGCGTTTCGACGATTGCACAGCTAATGAAATGAATAAAAGAGGAATACGGCAACGGTTCACCTCAATGACCTATAGAACGAATCAAACCACTCGTAACGTCAGATTACAAAGAGTTAGAAAAAAGCCCGTTACCTTGCAAAAGGTGACTACAGATCAAAGCATAACTATCTGACAACTTGCTGCGATAAAGTCGCCGTTTATAACGAACGATTCTCACGGCGATGCTTCTCACCGCTTTCGATGTGCAACCTTGTATCCTACATGGAGAAACTTTTGGGCGGACTCCGCCCATAAGCAACTGACCACAGAAGAGGTAAAAATCCGAAGAAAAATCTGGTAGCAGCTCACAGGAATGATCCCCTTAAAGATCACTAGCTGGCATCATCCATACTATAAAATTGGGAAGCAGTTAGCCAGGAATAAGGCTACTCCATCGGTGTTCTTTGTCTGTGATAAGACATTCCGCTCGGGATTCCAGTGAACCTCTGCTCATCACAGAACGGGGCCCATAAAACATTGCTTTAGCTTTCAATCGATCCACGTTGGTCTTGACTGAAATGCTGCTGATTCTCATACACCGAAAAGCTCACGCTACCACGTTTCACATAAGTGCTCCTCGTTTGTCCAAATCATTTACTGCTGATTAAATACTACAACATTTACTGTTAAAGCTTTAAAAGTTTAAAGGTTTCTTTAAATATTCACCAACACGGGCAACTACCATTCATGAAATTTGAATTTCAGGGTGTTTATAGTCACAGTTCCTTCCCGCGAAAACCGCTGCTTTCGATAGCAAAACTTTGCGACTCCTGCTGCGATATCCCCTGAAAGTTAATGAATATCCTGCCTCAGATGGAAGAGGTAAGAGAGGGGAAAAAGTGAAAAGCGAATGCAGGATACACCTTTACGCGCGAAAATTTCAAAACTACCGCTCAACGAAATAGACAACTGACAAATTGTATGGAGTCAAATGACCTCAAACGAGTCGAATGGTAGTAGTCCAACGGCTACCTTCATTCATAAATAACGATAGATCATTGTGGAAACAAGCCACAAACTCAAACGAAGCCACGCTTGCAATAGAAAAACCCGATTTACGGCACATAGAAAGCATCAAGCTGTTTCATTAACGACAGTTCTATAATGCACTGGACGTCGCAAAATCAACATCATTAAAATGCCACAAATATGAATATTATTCATCTATAAAAGAGGAACAACGAGGTGTCAAATCTAACAATGCAGTCATCGAAATGCACGCACTATAATAAATCACCATAAAAATTTCGCATACAAACTCTCTCCACGATATCAAACGCGAAAGCGTTTCCGAAAAGAACAAAACAACTAAAATCTTTCTCAAAATAAACAACTGATCAATCTAGTTTTGATACCTAATTACACACATATTTCATACAGTAGGTACAATCAACTGTGAAAACTTTCAAAAACACATTCTTCTTCTTTACGATAATCACTGGAGTATCATATGAACTCAAAGGATGCTACTCTACGAGCTTTTCGATGGGCAGTGCGCAACGAAACACAATAAACAAAAAGCATTCGTCAGTACATTTTTAACATGCAACATAGACACACCACAAGTAATAAAACAAACTGATCACACAATTCAATACGTAACTGCGATTCGTAACCTCACGTTGACCCGTCAACGCTCTATACCGTTCATGCCATAAGAACCTATGGTAACTGATGAGCGCCACTCGGGTAAATCAACATCCCCATTTTTTGTCATTTTCCCAATCAAAAAGCACGTAAAACCACACGCATTAGTGAAGAGATCCTTACTTTTTTTCCGGAAGTTTTTTGCTAACGATCCTGGGCACGCGAGTGATGTACCACTTATCACGAGGATCCTTACGGCAGGATGTAAGAGAGAGCAAATCCAATCAATATATCAGATATACTCGAAACATAAGCAAATATATGCGTGAAACGACTGCATAAGCTACGTATTATACAAAAAAAAATTCACTTAAATGACAATTCGAAGTCAACGAGGTTCACCAGCAAATTAATAAATGGCAAGGCAGTGTGAGATTTGCTGTAAGCAAGAGCTCATCAACCGCGACATGCACCATAAGGCACCATAAAGCGATCACTAAATTACAAACAAAATAGCCGGGTCGCCAACAGTATCGATCCAATCTTTTATCCACGACATTCACCCATCTTTTTTCTTACTCACTCAACGCTGCGAAATTCGTTTATTTTCTGAAATGGCTCATAAATTTGAAATTTCGGTTGCTCTTTATAGCTTATATTCAGAACGTATGGTTGGAAGAAATGCTGGATATAAACGTTTCTAGTAATCACCGAGGAAAGGCAGCAGTATGCACTGATGCATATGCAGCTGCACAGCAGTAGCATTTTTACGGTAAAGCACTGCACAGTAGCAACCGAGCAGTGCGTACTGAGCACTTTCCATTTCCTCACCTCCCCAACAAGCGAACCTATGGAGGAGCGCATTAATGAGCCAGTAAAGTGAGCATATCAAAAAGAGAACGGATCTACGCAAAGTCTGGATTAGGAACGAAGAGATCAGCACCGTAGACTGCAGTAGGACCAGTTCAGAAAATGACATTCTCGTTCCAACTTGGATAAGGTTGGCTCATTCCCTCTCCCGTTAATATGGCATAAGTCGGGCTACGCTGGCGATAGCGCACTAAGTATTTGATGAAACGATTTGTGCACCGGTCGGAACGGAGGGCGTGTCCACGCTGACACGAGACGACAGGGAAGATGAATCGCTCGGCCGTAACGTTTCGCCGTCCGATTGCATCATTTCCTGAGTTTCTTGCAGCTTGTCAGCAGGAGCCAATACCGTCCTCGTGAAATGGCATCGTGGGTTGAAACAGGCTAGACAACGCGTTGAAAACTGCGCACTGGTGGGCCGGCCCAACAAATGGTTCTTCACGATTTCAGCCAAACCATGGATAAGCACGGGAGAGTTGCTGGCTGGATTTACAAACTCCACTCCCTGAAACATTAAACTGCTTGCATCAGTGACTCTCAGATTTCCCGGAAATTTTGACCGCTTTTGGGATCGCTAGAACCATTTAACGCTAAAACACGCGACTTACTGTACAAAACAGGGAACTTACAAATAAACCTCTTCAAAAAAAAGACCTCAAAATTCAAGACGCAATCTCCTTCCTTTTCATAACCATTCTCCCTCTTCTTCAGCGAGGTTATCATTTTCTGCCCTTTGCATTAGAGCTCTCCTATCGCATAAAAATGCCTTTTCATAACGCTGCACTATCTCCCCCTCCTCCCCATATTCTCACACCTCCGCGGTTAATAGATGCAAAAGACCTGTGGGCACAGGCACAACACTTCCAGGTCCTTGGTACTGATAAATATAAAGAAACTGGATGCGAAAGATGCAAACGAGGCCCAAAATGGGCGACTAAGGCAGCTATGAAGTACAAATGGACGGAAGCACACCACAGACAGTATGCATCGGTGTATGATATAATCGTATATTTCATCCACCCTTTCCCCTCCCCCTCACTTCCCTAGTGCTAACGATTCTCTAGCATTATGCTCTATTGTGAACAACCTATAGAAATAAGATTTCCTCGGGCTGCAGGAAACGAAAATTCTAAACAGAATAATGCTGTCAAGTTCCCATTAACAGAGGGGAGATAAAATCCGGTCTGCGATCAAATCGGGATATGGGTCTGTAGCCAGTCGCTACCTGGACTGCACTTAACCATTAATACGCAACCACATACGCAGTCATGTAAACATTTCCGTTATTCATGCAATCAGTCACCAAGAAGACGTGAAGTGAACGAACCCTTTTAGAAAAGAGTTTTGGAAGGAGAGTTTCGGTGTCAAAAGTGGGAAAGAGCGAAGTAACAGGCACGACCAAGGTGCGCAGTTTGCCATCCCTGCGCAGCAGGTATAGCTGGACAGGAATCGATTCGGATACAGTGCTCACTGGCCACTGTTCCCAGCCACCGTACCACGCTAAACGCCAAGCAACACGATCATCCAACTGGTGCACCACTCGTTGACACGTTGCCCACACTTCACGTGAATACTCCTTTCCACCATATCCACGCTCAAATCAAAGCAACATTAACACATTCGAAGAAACGAATGTTGCAAAACAGCACGCCATTTTTGCCACTTCACGACTGGTAGGCTACAACTGAAGTCGAAATTTTTAATTAAATGCCACAGGGATGTATGAGGTGATGGCCGCAAAACTTACTAGTATTTAGAAAAGAGCAACGGCCCCTTATAAACGCCTCAATCAGGTATTACAATGTAACCGCCTCGATCAGGTATTACAATCTTTCAGATAAGTCAAACCTGTCGAAAATAGTCTCGATGAATATATTACCATCCTACTAAACTCCCAGACTCCTTCCTTTACGATGGCACATCGCAAAAGAAATTCGACAATTTCTCATTTATTAACGAAAAGGACTTTTTATGAAAAGAAAGTGCGATAATACGGATTCGCTCAACTGTTACATATAGGTGAAGCATGTCTGATGAAGCTTTTGCTTATTGCACATCCTTTTTCATAAACAGTTCTTGCAAAAAATGCTCTTGAACCTTTAAAAAAACGGTTGGTTCAATTCCTGTGCCCAGCAATGACAGTAATCTCACCTGCGAGAATCTCTCTCCCCTTTGCCACAATATTATTTAGCAAACTGCCAACAATGCTTCACGATGATATTTCATTACTTATCCGCTCCCCTCTCCTCTCTTTGAATTTTGCACACATAAAAGCATGCTTTAAACGGGACTGCGGTACATAAAAGCGCCAATTATAAAAAGCCCTCTAACAAAAGAAGTGACTCAAAAATGCAATTTCATACAGAAGCACATAAAGGGAAAATGCTATGATATTGATATTCAACAATGAACTCCACATGTTACGTGAACATTTAAAAGACACAATTTCAGCACAGTGCCACCAGATTTCATGTTACAAAATACACTCAGCAACCCTTTCATACTCACCATAGTTCTCTGCATATACCGGTAAAGAGGATATGGGTAGCCAGCAGTTGTAACGAAAAGCGCTTCTGTCATCTGTCATTGTCAACTATGTTCCACTCTTCACCCGTCCGACATGCACAAACAAATGAAAACAAACACAAACAATATGCCCACCATTTGCGGAGCGACAAAGAGGATGCTGTCGTTGTTTTCAACTCTTCTCCGGATCTGCCGATACCAGTACTAAAAAGACAAAGAAGGCATAGCATGAAGATTCTTAGCGAAAAAAAAAAGACGTGATAAAAAAATTTATATTGAAAACGAAGATTTTCCTCGTTGGACATAGAATTCAAAGCTTCTAAAAATGATTTACTATAAACAGCGATGCCGCCGTTTTTTTTTTGTTCAAAAAACAATTCGCAAACCCACGAAAGTTTCAAAATTTCTGTGGAATTTCAGCAAAACCAATTCAGTTTGAAAAATTATCCCTTTTTTGTATTTTTTAAGAACTCTGAGCAAATTAATTTTGTCGGTTAAACCGTTTCAAGTTATTCCGAAAACAATTTAATACGCTCATTTTTAAACGAACAATCGCCAAAAATGGCACTTATGACTGCAAGTCATATACGGTACAAAAAATTGACCAAATTAGGGCAACCAGTGGTACATAAAATGAACAGCTTAAGAATGCATCTCGTCAATACATTCATCATCGGATGAAACCGGGCATGTCACAAAAAAAAAACGATCTTAGATGCACGGCCGATGCAAAAAAAGCGTACTCGTTTCACAACTTTTTAATGCACGCACGGTTCCTAACAGCTTACAGATCCAAAACACAGCAAAATTGAAAACAACACTCGGGCTAATGTGTGAGCAGCGCTTGACGAAATTATATGCCCCACTGAAAGCATTCAAAACTTTGAAAAACACCTCACGATGAGCAAATTTCATTGCTCTGCAAATTCCTCATTAGCCGCCCCATCTGTACTTTGTTGCTCCAGTCTCCCTTATATAATTCATGCCTTTCATTGGTATGATTTTCAATGATCATTGTGAATATGGAAAACGATTAGCTTTAATTCCGATCTAAAATGAGAAAACAAGGTAGCATGAAGAGAATATACACTGGCAAGAAGAGGATGTGCACTCCAACGATCGATGGCAGTGCACTCGAAGGTGATATCTGACATCGGAATGGTCCTCTGATTGGGCAGTGAATGCCCGTTGTCTGTGACTGGTACTGTTTTCTTGTCAATCATATTCACCGCCACATTTAGCATCGTCCCCGTCCGGAAACATGAATAGTGTGCGTAAAGTGGTAGCAAAATCAATCGATCCAGTCCACTCCTGTAAAAGGGACACCTCCCAACAAATGCTTTGTGTTCCGACTGTTGATTAAGGTACACCCGAAACCTATAAGTGTCCCAGATTTAGAGAGGTTTCATTATATATATTCATGGACTACGTGGTATATCTACCTGCCATTCCCGTCTCATCATATACTTCAGATTAATCGCAATAATACGTTCGTATAATCTCAATTAAGCCAGCTCAAAAAAAGACTACCATAAACAACGGCTGCGAGCGCCACATAAAACACCGAAGCTGTGGCGAAAGAAATCGGCAAAAAGCGGGAAATACAAATTAGGGGAATTAATTCTGAGAAATGTGACTAGACATTCGAAGACTGCAAACAATTTCCCTCTATGAGATGAAAATAACCATAAATTTCGGAGCTCCCCTCTGTAGAATGTTTCCAAGGCCACATAGGAAAGCAATGCTATTTATTTCGCCTTACACTGCACATCTGTCTAAGAGAGAACCGTTGGAAATTCATGTATTCGATCCTATCGCCTTCAATCGAACTTTTGCACTTTTCTAACTTTTCAGAATGCAGTAAGACAGAAAATTCTATTCGATGAAATGAGTGGCATCAGCTGTGAACCTTCAAGTGAAAAAATAAGTAGGACTGGGAGCTTTTAAATGAAGAAAGATGGCAAAATTCGCTATCGTTTAAAAAAACTTTGATGGCAACCGCTAAAAGGGACATGTCGAATTGCGACAACTTTAACTGTAGCCCATTGGGCAACTTAATTAGCACCAAAAAGCATTATCATAAATAAAATATAGCGTTCACTTATATTTTATCCCAAATTTGCGTCATAGAAAGAATGATATTAGCTTGGCTGTGAAACAACTTTCAAGTAGGATGAGTACCTCAAGACAAGGAAAGGATGGGAAATGAAGTTTCGAAATCTCTTCTCCTCTCCATTCAGTGGCCTAATGAGCCCAAGGACCCACTGAAGTCGTTTCTGATGAAATGATGGATTTGAGATTAAATGAAAGGACCTTAACAGAGATATTTATGGACCACCAATTATTAAGCCAAAATCTGCGGCCATTACTTCCTGACGGGAAATTTGCGGGCATCTTGTCTTAAGCAAAAAAAAAACGCCCGGCAGCCAACGAATTTAAATGAATTGGAAACGCGTAAAACAGTTAAAGGAGCTGAAGGCGTCCATAACTGCACAATTTAAGATATTTTCCGTTAAAAATTCCTAAATTTTCCGATATTCCATAGCAACTGGCTAAAAATTCTTCAGTTCTTTATGAGCTCTTTACTTGCCAGTTATGAGTCTCCTCTTGAAAATCGTGAAATTTGGCACTGAAGCAGGGTCCATGATTGTTCCTAGAACGTCCTCCATCTGATATTTTAAAACAATCTGACAGGAAACTGCACCACTACGGTACGAAAATTGGTACAATCTATCAATCAGGTAAGCTTCGCGTCAAAGAAAATTGGAGTTTCTGGTTTTACTTTTGAATTAAAGAAGCTACAGACTGCCGGGCGAGCAGAAGTTACCTCAGACATTGCCGAATGTTATCCTCTATCGAAGGCTCATCATAAAGAAAAGCATGACAGCAATGAATGGGTCCGAATTCAGGCAACAGTTCGTTGAGACAATTCTCAAGCGAATTCGAAATCCGTCCCAGAGTCGAACCCAGCAACTCCGACTGCTCGTAGTTGGCCACGCAGAATTGAGTCTTCTGAGAAAGTGGCCAAGTCGCATCAATACACAGCCTGAATAAGGCAACCATTGTGTGCATACAACGAGCGTTACAGCTCAAACACTACGAGACTGCATATTTCGTTGTTTTGGTTTTATTCAAAGCATAAGGGGAAGGAACTGAGCCAAGAATTAATCGTTACAGCTCGGACGACTTCGTTGGTGAGCGATAAAAACAAGCTCTATGCTAGGAAAAAAAGTGGATGGAGCAGACGAATAATTTAACTAATAACCAATGACAGGAAGATCATTTCCTCTGCAGCCCGTCAAATGCGTTATCACCCCTACGGCATCAGTGATCAGATCAACCCCCCCCCCCCCCCCCCCCC
>JPKZ01001747.1:176699-190451 GCA_000803305.1 Toxocara canis
ACATTGCGAAATGATGCATGGTGAACTAAAGTAGCCAGACGGAATCAATAAATTCCACTTCAACCAAACGCGTAATAAAGCACAACGAAATGGGAACGTAATCCAATGAACAGGGAAACGATTGATGGCTGCAAGTCAGCGCCAGTACCAATACCAACCACCTTAGTCGAAATCCACAGCGCGCACGCCTCACCCGCGACTAGCAGCCAGCCGGGACCGACCGCTCTCCAAACGAATCGATGGATGTTTCCACACAGCTGACGCCATGGTATCGCGTCGCTCTTTTATGTCTTTGAACTTCTCGCGACTACATGCTCTCTCGGTGTACGCATGCCTTTCTCCGATTCGGCTCATCTTGTTTTTGAAAATGCACATTTTTCTGTTCTGCGTCACGTCATGCAAATCACGTAGGCAATACACTGAATATTTGCGTTCAGAGGGTGCAGCTGCCATGTGCATTGGCATTGAGCGTCCGTGCTCACCCTGTTAGGTAATACGAAGTAAGGCTGCAAATGGACGAAAGAGCTAAAATTGGGATTGCTTGTTATTAACGCCATAAATAAAAACCATTGTGCGTCATGAATTGCATTTTTCGTTGCCGTTTTAAACAATTTCTCATTCGTTCTCATCATGATCGCTGGAGGTTGTTGAGTATAAGTGATCCTAATGTGTCGTTACTCTCAAACCTTTCCCACATTAAAATGTCATATTTCTCACACGCACAAGTAAGGGCCGTCCAGATCACTATACCGAAAATGGCAAAGAGATCTGGTATAGGTGATACCAACAATCAACTACGATACGATTGTTCAAATAGATGCACATCATGTAGATGATGCCAATAAACTAGACCAATAGTGCCATAGATGATATGAATACACAGTGAAATTGATAACGATGACGTTCATACAGTAGATTTTGTTGTATAGGTGATTTATAGTGATCCCAATATTGGTATAGTAACCAATACAGGTAAATAGTAAAGTCAGTACTGATGTATAAGGTATAGGTGAATTCGGTGATAGCACAGATGACAGAGGTGACATATGTAGCGCCAATTCTCGTCAACAACGTAGTTACAGATATAAGTGAACAGGTGACAACAATACTTTATATCAGTATGTTATATAGGTACAGCTGGTACCATTATAGCGTTCCAGTGTGGGTATAGGTTCAGGTGATACAGGTGGTACAATACACTCTGGCAACAGCAGTGCAGTTACAGTTGGTAGTACTGGCATGGAATGTTGGTTAAAGTATCCATACTGATATCACCAAACCTTGCTATACTTTAATGATATCTTCACGCGTTATGTCCTATTTTCTATTACTAAGGAAATTCACCACTGGCTCAGCCAAGGTTTCGTAGTTGTCAGAGGAACGCTGCTGAATGGCCTGGAAAAAAAAACAATTTTCAACAAATCTTTCCTCTTGCACGTGTTTTTTCATAATGAAACTGTGTTGAAAATTCTACTCGTCATTGAAACTGTTTATTAGTGGTTTGGTTGCAACCATCGGACCCAACGGCGGCACGTATACAGAACGGCAGTTACCATAAGCCACATTCTCATTAATATTTTTTCGCTACGTCATAATTTTAAATTTCCCCTTTCTTAACAAAGATAAGGACCAAAGTCCTTAGTATGTCAATGCCAGAGTTCCCCAAAAAGGTGATGAACATAGATGAGACTTAAGTTGAGAACAAATCTTAGTTACGTTGCACTTCCCTGCTTAATTTGTAGCATAAACACTTCTAGAATGCAACTTCCTTTTAAAGGGGCGGAGAATTTTGTTCACAACGAGGCTTATATTCGAAAGCTGTTTCTGCTTCAGCTGTTGTGCAACTTCTAAGAGAAGCCTTAGTGCTTGTAGTGTTCCCGTTCCACAATGAGCTTAACTAACATTACAAAACATTCTATAGGTTGCCACTGCAGCAGTGAAATAGCAACAGATTTTCGACTTCAAGCAGTGCGTGTTCGGTGCTCATAAATTAAACCAGTTTATGTATCGCAAAGACATCCGATTCACGGAGTGGAGGGTGAAGAGAAAGGGCGTCTTATGAAGGGGATTTTCGATCCCAGTATGTGCTTTCATGAGTGGTTAGTGTTTGCTCTTCAATGTATTCATGACGCCTTTGAAAGTTACATCCCACGAAACGGATCATTTTCGTAAAAGGCATAACGTCTCCCGAGCAAATTCGAATAGAAATTCTCAGCTAGTTGTACATAGCGTTCCCATTGCCATGGCAGGGACTTATCCTCACGAGTGACAAGGAGGAGAAGGATATGAGGGAATATAAAATTTCCCATTCCAAAGTCAGGCCAACCAGATCGGACGTATTTGTGATCGATCTTTACGGTCATATTATGAGTAGGAACGAGCTGCGTCGAGAATTTGGAAGTTGACTCAGGTAGTTTCGTTCTGATCGAGTAAGTAAGTATACACTAGCGATGGAAAATGGAGGTTTTACACCTTTGATGCGAATCACAATAACTCGTAAAAGGCGGAGGCGATTCATTCGCATGCCGTGCAACACTGTTTAAACTGTAACCGCAGTAAGCAGACGCGAGTATTTGGGCACGGGATACTCGTTTATTTTGTCGACGACGACAAAGAGTATTGGGCGTTAGCAAATGCACGGGCCGAAACGTGAAACCTATGTGTTTAGGTGATGTTGGCCAAGTTTAAGGAATAACACTTTGCCGTGACGTCATCTCCATTTTGATGTTTGAACGGAAAGTTGTGCAAAAGCTTCCTCGACATTGCACTTGTGAGTACAGATGACCTTTTGCACACTGAACAAGGTGACTGACTGAATGACTGGCTTGACCGTGTTTCAGTGCGCAAGTTTACATCGCAGAGCCAAATCTTAACTGCACAGGTTGCGGATGTTCAGAAAAGCGAAAGTGAATAAGTGTAAAAATGATGTTGAGCTTTTTTTGATGTAGCCAATTGGAGGAGACGGTTTCTCTTCCTATTCTATTTTATTAAAACAACTTAGCTTATTTCTATTCCTGTACATAACTTTAACAGCTTGACACTGCGCAGGGTAGCATCCAGTCGCATGAGATAACAGCGTGTAACTGTACATCTGTTGACAACTTCCCATATCAGACACTTCCCCTTCCCATATTTAATGAATCCTTGCTGAAGCATGCTCTTAACATCCACATAGAGGTCAACGAACGCAGATGATCGGAAATTGGCCACATACATAGTTTGTTGCGATCCTGATGGATCAAACAAAGAATTGATTGCTGTCAGCCTTATCACCTGCTGAAGTACTGAAAATACAGGGACGCAAATAACAAATATCAAATCTTATGAGTTGACCTCCAGTGCAGCGCCTGTAGTCGAATTTACGGTTTTATTGCCTGGCATACTTCTGAGAAGGGTCATGGAATAAAGGGCTTAGTATACAATGGTAGACAATAGTAGACATGATGCAAAACCTTATCATCATGAGTTAACAGGCACAAATATCAAATCTTATGAGTTGACCTCCAGTGCAGCGCCTCTAGTCGAATTTACGGTTTTATTGCCTGGCAGAACTTCTGAGAAGGGTCATGGAATAAAAGGCTTAGTATACAATGGTAGACAATAGTAGACATGATGCAAAACCTTATCATCATGAGTTAACAGGCAAACGGACATGAGTACCGACATACAAGTTCGTATAGACGCGCTTTCTGTTCATCTAAAAATCTGGAAATGAAGAGAAAGCGCATTCTGCCATTTCAAAAATGGCATTTTGAATCACGTCTTACGAGAAATCAGGATGCGATAAAGTGGGGAAACACTCTAATGTAATTCCTTTTCGAAGTTGAACTTCAGTTCCGGTCCACTTTTCTTAAAATCTCGCTTGATACCTCCTAATGAGCAGGAAAACAACAGGTAAAATTCTGGTGACAAGATCACTTGAGTTTAACAATTCGAAGACCGTTTGTTTCTTTTTGAAGAGGAGAAAGGGTGGGGAGAAGTGGAAGAATGATTTATTCGACTTGTGCTTGTTCTTCTACGTTATGCGCTTTTAGAAGCATCCTTAACTTTTCCAGGCTGCGTGCATAGGGCGGCTTTCATACAGGCGTCGTATGTGTTGCTGCGTCACGCATTCGTGCCCATTCGTTTCCATGGTTTGTTAGCTGATCCCTGGCCAGGGTGGATTGCTCTCTTGGTCACACACAAGCATCACAACGCAAAAATATATTTCCGTACGCATATTTCTGAAAAACAGTTCAGAACGCCTCGAAGCCTTGGAAACAATTCACGCTGCGATGATGAAAACTCTGAAATCATTATAAGGTATGGTCATCTTATATCATCGAGATGCAGCCGTTTATTTTGCTTATATTTCTCTCGGAATATCATCGTATGAATGGAACGTAGGTTTTCAGTTCAAAAGAGCAGGAGAACAAACATCAAAAATCTCTGTTCCAAATGAACATAAAAAAGCAAAGAGACATTATTTCGACAGAAATTCAGCGAATGCTCATACCGTATAACCTCGAATAAAACTTTTTCCATAATGATCACCCCCTTCTCCCTCCCCCCACTATTTAAAATAAAGTCACTCAAAAATTTTCCGCAAGTTGCCACCTTTGGGTTTTATTCGCAGTCTCACGGTAGGTGTACATAAAACAGTTGCCTGTACAATGCTTGCCCAATCCCTGTGTTCAAATTTACTATGGTAATGGCGAAAAAATTTTTGAAAAAAATGGATAACATGCAGTTTTCAGACGAATAAAATCGTCATAAAAATGAAAACATTTTCATTTGAGCCAGTTACAGTTTTAGCTTACCAACAACAATTCACAATGACAAAAGTTGCTCATGAATGCTGTCGATGTACGTAACAGCGGAATGTTATGTGTCAAGCACGTTTTTCTTGGCTATCTTGCATTCGTTCCATTCCGATCATTTATTGCTGCAATGATCCCACGGGGACGACATCTGCGCCATTTGCCTATCGCCTATCACTTGAGAGTCGGTCCTCAAAGCCCCGTCCATAGTATGCGCAGAATTTGCGCTGCAGTAAACATAGTGAAGCATTTACCAACTGAACGTTGATAAAAAACAACAATTAGTATAGCCGGTGAAATGACATATTAGTGAGTAGTAAATTTCGGAAGCAAAAGTTTGGATGATGAAAAGGTGAGATTCGAGGTGCCCCACTTCATTATGTACCAAAACGGACAAATCACTACAAAAGGCGAACGGCGATCGCATAGAGCGCAACGGACACTTACTTACATGGCTACAATGCGAAAGACAAAACAAATAGCTACTTTCGCACAACTCTTCTCCTCAAATATCAATTACAAAACACGATTACTGTTTATGCCCAAAGAAGCGTGCTCGAGCGATGGTCGCCTAATGCAAAAAAAAAGCAATTTAACGGTTCCATCGACAGGAGCGAAGCTTTCTTCGTTCAGCAAAGCCAACTTTCTGGCACCCATTGGATCTCATTTTTTAAATCGTACAATGCGTCCATCAACCTGGAAAAATATCATCGGCATGAGAAGCAAATGGTAGAGCTTCTCAACAGTCCAACAGACTTTTTTTTTGCAAGTTTATTTGTTCGCAATCGACAAGGATGTTAAACATATTTTGCACGTTAGGAACCTTTCGAATCGAAACGTTTTCGAGCAGATAGGCAACAAAAACAAATCGTGGTGGAGATGTTGAGGGAATCGTTAGGGAAAAAAGTTCAAAATAAACTAATGGAGAAGCGTATTAGGAAATCCAATGCAACATGCGCTTTTGCATTACGAATATCAGAGTTGGAACAGAAACATAGAAAAGCGAATACCTCCCCACCCCTCTTCCCCCTATGTACCAACGAAGAAAAGCCTAACCTCTTAAACGTGACGTCGGTGTTCCTATTGGTGATGACAAGATGGAACATCTTGGCATAGTCACTGGCTAGCAGTTTCTTGTTCTCTTCGATGGTCGCCTTCATCTGTTCCTCGCTTCTACGATTCGACCTCAACAGGTTGATCTGCCGCAGCTCATCGAGCTCGGGCGGTGCGATCACGACTACAAACGGCATGAATTCGCCGTTGTATAGATAGTTGAGCGCCTGTGGGGCACAATCCAGCACACAGACGCGTCCTCCTCGTACACATGCACGTACCTTGATAGCATTGATGTGGGAGAGTAAATAGTGAAGTAAGAGCAAGAAAGGGACAAGTTTAGCGTGAGAACTATGTACCAACGAAGAAAAGCCTAACCTCTTAAACGTGACGTCGGTGTTCCTATTGGTGATGACAAGATGGAACATCTTGGCATAGTCACTGGCTAGCAGTTTCTTGTTCTCTTCGATGGTCGCCTTCATCTGTTCCTCGCTTCTACGATTCGACCTCAACAGGTTGATCTGCCGCAGCTCATCGAGCTCGGGCGGTGCGATCACGACTACAAACGGCATGAATTCGCCGTTGTATAGATAGTTGAGCGCCTGTGGGGCACAATCCAGCACACAGACGCGTCCTCCTCGTACACATGCACGTACCGTCTCGGCACTAAAGCATATAATCACATGCTTAAGGTGTATTTAAAACAATCCCGATATTGCCGCGGGTAGCGACTCTTCAAAGGGTCACTATTCTTACTGGTATATTACGTTTAAAGAAAAAAGAAGCTAATTATAAGCAAAAAAATTGTTGGACCCAGGAAGCGGCAAAAACCATCTCTTACTGGGCCTTACTATGCTAATGAGTGCGATCATCATGCTTGATCAAGATTTCAGTGCTCTTAAGATTTGTTTGCTTATTCGTTTAACTGTGCTTTAAGTGATTTAACGACAGTGTTAAGACATTTCAACAAATTGTTTACGTTCTTTTAAAGGCTGCTGCTATCGTATCATTTTCGGAACTTCTCATGAAACAAATTCCGTCAATTGCATCCACTAGTTAAGAGAAAAGCCAGAGACGATTTCGCTTTTAACGGTAAGTAATAGTAGAAATGTTCCGCTAGTTTCACTTCGCAAATGCTTTTGTGTGAAATAACATATAGCCATCGACAATGCTTCGAATTTGGCCTAACGAAAATTCCTTTTTCTTTGCACATCTTGAATAGGAATTTTTACCATTCATCGCAATGCATTTATAAGCATGCTGTTCGAATCAACACATATACTTCTTCAAAATAATTTACACTGATCGAGAGTGTCCATTGGAAGGCTTCCAAAGGACAGCGAACTTCGTGCCAACTCGATTCAAACGAAAGCGACTTCCGATTCTTTTACGAATATTAGCACGTTGTTGCAAAAAAAAAAATTTCTTTTCCTTTTGCTCTACAACAGTAAGGAAAAGTCATGACTCTCGTTTTCACGCTCCAAAGGAGAACGACTTTGCACTCAGTCAGCAAGAAACATTTCAGTTTACTTGATTTCCTTTTGTTACAACCACATTACGATTCGGAAAATATCTTCCCAACAAATATTTCCTTGGTAACAATATTGTTTACTTTATCCATTGTCCTCTTCTTTTTTCATTTCTTCTAGTTCATTAGAACGAACTCCGACTAAACAATCTTCTTGGGTCAGTTCAGTTTTTCAAACGAGTAGAAAACATCGATGGTGAGCAGCCGGACTTGCAGTTGCTCGTCGTTTATGCTCCCATTTAAGTGTGGACGGTTGTTTGTGAGCCCAAAAAGTTAGTGTCACAGCCACGATATTCGAATGGTATCAAGTTAAAATAGCTGTCATTCAACATTATTACCTCGTTCCGTAAACCTGGTTGTCGAGCTCACCCCATTCAATCATATCGCCTGCACGAATCTTCTGTAGCAGTTCATCCTTCGTGCGGAAATAATACTCTCGGCCCTCTTGTTCGCCAGCCTTTGCAGCCCGAGATGTGACTGAAAGAAGCTTTCTTCTTCATTTCTACCCTGATCAACTCTTCCACAGTTGAATTGAAAGTGTTTATACACTTGATTGTTGGCCACGTTTCGTATTTAGTGATACGAGCCAACACAGGGCGGGTAAGAACTCTTCTTCATTCAGTGTTCACTGGGCCACAACGTTTATATGGTAGTCGAAATACTTGAGGCCTGTCTGAAGTCCGCTTTGCACATCTTTTTTGCAGCATCACTTCAATTCTCCAACTTTTTCCAACAATCTTCTCCCTCTCCTTTTTGTGATCATGCATAGTTTCTTTCATGCTAGATTTTTACTTCTTCCCTCCAATTCATTTCCTCATTCTTTTAACTCGTATTAATTTCCATCAATTAAAAAACAGCGATAACATTGTAAAGGACTAGTGGACAAGTGAATGAAATGAACTGTCTTCTAACAAGGGGCGACGGTGGCGAAATACTGCGGCAAGTGGGAAAGCAGCATCGACTTTATCGTTCTTCTTCCGACGCCGGGCACTCCAAGAAGAACGAGCACTCGTCGTCCGTAGGGAGTGAGCATGCCAACCCGTTCGAGGGTCTGGTTCGCGGGCACCAGGCCCACTCGCGAGATGTCGTTCACTTTTCTCGCCTCAAACAAAACAACTACAGCTGTACCTATACCTATGTACACCTTTGCAGGCAATCTACAAATGAGCAGACTATGATTCCGTCTCGCTCATCTCCACTCTAGAAAACTAGATTAGAAGTAGAAGAAAACTAGGGCCATAACAAACCAAGAAACCTTAAGTAAGTCGCATAAATGCGAGATGCGAAAAACTGTAACGTGCGCAAAACAGGTACGAGGTATGCCTTAATTGCATGCACGTCGCTTACGTTTAAGACGACTCTAAATCCCTGTTTTCCTGAAATTTCTCAGTGGAAGTACAAAATAACGTGAGTAACACCGACTTATAAGGATGCGATACTACTTGAAAATATGATTTGAGAGCAAATCAATGAGTGATTGCACCGGTCTTACCCCTCACCTCACACTTAAACAATAGACATTTCAGGGCTGTCATATCGTTCTCCTCGAAATTTACGAGTTTTTATCCGTAAATTCCATTCAGTGATTTGGTGCGTGCATGTTGCACCTTACAGCATTCTAAATCGTCTGTATCTGAGTCGCAAGTTGGGTCTCAGCAATTCATTTACGCAACAGTTCCCCTTAACTATCTTCCCTGCTCAAATATTTTTCACACGCTATATTTCACCACGAAATCCATGAGCCATTCCCAATTTTTGCTTGAGGCTTTCTACAACGCTACAGATTATATCTGCCAAATTTTATGGCGGTCACTTCTCTGGTTTGTGAGTTCAAATTACCAATAAGGAAGACAGGCACACACACGCAAACACATAACTAAAACCATACACATACACAGTTGTAGCGGACGGCGCATAAAAGGAATGACATTGAACGAAACTCACTTATCATATCATCATGAAGAGTCATAAGTTAAGGACTCAAAGACTAAAAATTTTTGACACCGTTATATCCGGTGTCATGAACGTTACATAGAAAAACAACGTATTACGGCCACAGTGAAGCACGAAAGCATGATTAGAGCGTTCCACAGAAGTACTGGGGAACGTGTACAGCGCTCCGCCAACGAAGTGAAAGCATTTCAGTGCTAAAGCGTACTCCAGCCAAAGTACCGAAGCACGAAAGCATGATTAGAGCGTTCCACAGAAGTACTGGGGAACGTGTACAGCGCTCCGCCAACGAAGTGAAAGCATTTCAGTGCTAAAGCGTACTCCAGCCAAAGTACCAATTTTCATAACATGCTTTCTAGTTTGCCATTTCACACTCTCTCAACTAATCTATTCTCGACGAGCACGCCAGATTTAACGAGCAAAAAGACAATGAGATAGTTGATGGCTTTTACATTTAAAAAGAAAAACTGCTTCGATCGTATTCTGTTTCGCTGGCACAAAAGTCCTGAATGCATACGTTGAAGTAAGTTGTACTTCGCCCGAAATCTGCATATAAAAAATTCGTATATTCGCTTGCCATTGTCTTAAATCTCGTAGCTTTACAATAATCAATGGTAATTTTGTTCAAAATTACCTGCATCCAGTTGTCGTCTTTACTAATCACCTGAATAATTTCACCTTTCTTTACGTTTAAACCTGCCCACTTCTGCGGTAAATTCTCATCACCGTCTGCATTATAATCCGCCAAAACTCGGTAGAAAACCTGCAAAAATCTATGTGGATCAAAAAATTTTTTGAAATATTTATGACAGGAGAAAAATGCATAACATTTTAAATGTGTAAAATCTCAGTTCAAAGGAACACTATAATCTCGTACAATTTTACTCAGTTAGCTTCTTTTTTTTTCCGTCGATATCTAAGCAAGAAATAAAAACCCATAAAACTTCACTCATTCTGTGGTTTTCTGAAGTTCCTACTCTCAAGAATGCGTAAGCGGAAAAGGTCGCTAAAATTACGAAACATAAGTGAAACTAATTACCGAGTTTATCGCCACTCGCTGTTTAAATTTCGCTAAACAACGAACTCAAAGCTTCTTTTTGAACAATAGACGTGAGTAAACAATGTCGGCATCGGACAAGACGAGTCTCATAGAGTTCAACTTAAGCATTTAAAAAATGCCATAAATTAAGTTTTTATCGAATTTGAAAAAAACATATCCGGACAAATGAACTGGATAAATGTTCGCGGAACAAATTTAAAAGAAACGATTATAACGAACAAATTGCTACGAGTTTTGTTGACTATAATCGTTTCAGGTAGCACATCACAATGGAGAGATTTAAGCGAGTGATTTCTTTTTTTTTGATGGGTGTTTTATGATGAAAAAAAAATGTAAACCTGCTCTGCGAGCATCCTCTGACTACGTACGCACTCACGTTCTTCACAAACACACAACCGACTGTCCGCAGCGACACACATAAAAAATGCATTTACACACGACTGCGCCAACCACGAAACGGGCGAGACTCCGATTGGTTGGAGCTAAGCGGGGGAAGCAAAAAGGGAGCATTGATTCCTTTCCATAAGCTGATCGCTAAATTTTCATCGTTGTTACGAGAAATCCATTATGGCGATAAATTAGCCATTTCTAGATTATTTACATATCTCCTTCCCCCATACCCCTCCCCCACATTAAAAAAAAAACATTCTCTTGAAATTTTGTCAGCATGATTTCTCTTCGTAATCGTTGGTCGACTGTAGGAGGTGCAGTTAAGAAAAGCATATCTATGGGCACAACAAGCAGTGCAGTTATGACGCCCTTTCGATGCAGTATTCTCGACAAGCGGCTGGCTGTACGATGGTAAACGAGCTAAAGAGGGAGGGACGGAGAGAGACGGCAAAAAGCGCAATACGTAAAACGGGCTAGCATCAGTGATTTGACTGCATTTCACCCGCACTGCGAATAATGGCATTATGGGTGCTCTGTGTACGCTTAACCCAATCGCTTCTTGCATTTCGTGCACACGATCTCCACAAAGCATCGCTTGGTAAATGAAAGCGCTGCGATAATGCTGATTACATGACTTTATAACAAATGACGCTCGAATAATGTCATCTGAATATGAGTTAACCATATCTGTTCTAAAAACACTGCACAACCTATCAACCTAATACAGATGCTCCCCGAGATATTTCGAACTTAGGATGACTATGCTGAAATGGCAAAATTGTAAAAATATTTTAAGTTTCGCGCGGAAGGCAAAACGTAGCACCGTATGCGGTATGATACGTTGGGAACGATACAGGGATGTACGAATCTCTCGCCTTGTGATGTGGCAGTAAACAGTACTAGTCCATAGTGACCAACATTCCATGAGACTCGTGGGCAGGCTAGGCCAGTTTCCGACTTACGATATTTTCAAGTCACCGTCGTAAAGCGTCTCCATCGTAACTCGAGGACTACTTGTATATTGGAATATTTGATATAAGATTTGAATGATGCACGTATTGGTGCGACACCTAGTATTTTAAGTGCGGAAGGCAAAACGTAGCACCGTATGCGGTATGATACGTTGGGAACGATACAGGGATGTACGAATCTCTCGCCTTGTGATGTGACAGTAAACAGTACTAGTCCATAGGACCAACATTCCATGAGACTCGTGGGCAGGCTAGGCCAGTTTCCGACTTACGATATTTTCAAGTCACCGTCGTAAAGCGTCTCCATCGTAACTCGAGGACTACCTGTGATAAACCGCTCATTCGACCCTAGTTGCTGAATGACATGAGCCGGTTCTTCATTGGCGTCAACGCTGACGTTATTTATTCAACGCGAGAAGCATTCATGCAGTTAAGTCCATTTCATTGCCCAAACGTCGTTGATTACCCTAATCACGAGTGATCGATGGAACGCACTCAGCAGCGGCATTTAGCCAAGCATCTCACTTGCTTGGGAATTGGCCATTCTAACTAGAAAAGTACACAAGTAACGGTTATCACTTACGGATGGAGCTTGGTAGAGCGGTGTGGGCACAAGCTTCAGCGAAACAGCGCCGTCAAGTGCGCTCAGGTTTCTGATTTCAGAGACCGGCTGTCCGTTCACTTCAACAATCGTATCGCCCGCGCGTATGTCCTAAATCAAGGAAACTTTGCTATTCGTTCCTGTTTTTATATCGAAAATGCAGGCCAGTGTGAGTCGCTTCAGATGCTCTGTTATTTTAGCTTATTTTGACGTATCACCATTGACGCAAGCATAATTTCTCAACCATAATACTGACCTCTCCAAATAACCATCCCGCCACAGTTGCTTGCTGACCACAATATTCAACAACATACGTAGGGCAAATAGCCAAACATGGATGCGCAGATCAAAATCATTCCACCGCACTTCACAGCGCTAAAAACCTATAGTGTCATGAAAAGGCAGTAAACTGGGTGGTAAGAGGGATCACCTCAAGTAACGCCTTAAAGTGCCATAAAGTTTGCGGCTTTCTGGAGGGAACGGAGGAGGGTGGGTGTATTTGCGAGGAAGAGATGTGACCACCTCGAGAGAAAGGGAGGAGGTGATTACTTCTCAGATTTGTTTACGATGTTTAAGGCGAGACTCTTGCTTACTTACTCATACTAGGGTTGGCGCCGCCGTCCTCCCTTACTCAGGAAGAAATGCGTGGAGATGGGAGGGTTGTGAGACAGTTTTCTCTCTCTCCCCCTCTCCGTATCAGAACTATTTCGCTCGTCACAAAGAAGCTCTCTCACCCTCCCACTCAAACTCTTCAGCTCCCTAATCCGCCTGACGCGTTCCCCTCCCCTGCGAAGATTGTGTTCATGAATACGAAATTAAAAGGGCGTCATGTGCCATCTTTTTGGAAGCCAAACACTCCATAAACCCGCCATTACGCTGAAGTAGGCCGAACTGCACACGCTAAAAGCGTCCCGATGATGCCGTACTTTGCTCTCATGAAGTTTTCATGAGCCTCTGAAATTCCGATTTCAGATTTCGCGTTCATCCATCGGGGTAGAAAACCACTTATGACTCCACATTGCATTAACGGCGAGGGAACGAGAAAGAAGGGCTTAGCGCTTCATCTTCCTCCCTCTTCTCTCCTCCCCTCCTAAACAAACCAACTTCTCGTCAAAAGTATTCCCTTTCATAAATGAACCTAAGATTCTAGAGAAAAAGAAGGGGAAAATCATTGTTCTGGATGGACCAGATAAGTATGTAATGGAAAATCAGAAATATTTAAAAAAAAAAAGAAAACAAAGCTCTGTTGATAAAGGTGAACTTCACTTGTAATTTACTAATACTAATATCTGTGAGTTCCAGACATTTTATTGCAGCGAAAACACTGGTCCCTAATAAACATTAGAAAATTTCTTCCCAGTTAGAATCACTAATAAATACACTTCCTAGGACCCCACACC
>JPKZ01001747.1:190879-202285 GCA_000803305.1 Toxocara canis
TGGTTGGGCATGGCAATGGATAATCCTACTCCGCCACTGACGAGAAGAATTCGGCGACCTCGGTTCTCCACTCCGTATGAATGAAACTACTGCCTATGAGTTCAACACATGCTTTCTCAAGGGGAAGGGGTCTTTCTTACTTGACAGGAATTGGGGCAATGTTGAGAGGAAGGGCTTATTTGGTCCGATACAGAAGTAAATATCTGTGAAAGAAATAGAGATGGAAAAAACTATGAATGACAGCGTTTTGAGAGAAAAATGAAATATAGCAAGCCATCGAATTCGGTTCCCTCCTCAATACTAACTTCCCCTCAGATTGCTTGCCCCCTTTCCCTACTCCCCACCCCCCCTCCCATTCCCCTTTTCAGCAGTACGACTTCACACAACCTCTCGTACTGTCTTCCCGTCAAATTTGTCCTTCCTTTAAAACGTGCCACTACATAGAGTTTCGTTAAATTCGGCCCTCTCTCCAACTAATCTTTTTTCGCCGTCACAGGCATCATTCTGTAGCCGTTCTCCGCATCCTTAAAATTTATTCTCCTCCTCAAATTATATCCTTTTTTGACGACTGGGAATGATAAAGACTTCGGGGATTTCAACTTGGGAAGTTAACGATATATGCTTACAGGGTTCTATTTTTGCTTGCAGCCGTTTGGCGGCCAACTTTATGAGAAGCGTTCCTTCCAGCTACAACATTGCAACGAACAAAATGATTCATGTTGATATGGTGTTGAAAACATTAAATGAAGACAAGAAAAGAGCGCGACGATCACGTTTCGTCGGTGTGTTGTTTTAATGAACAAAGCGATAAAATGGGATGCGCAAAAAACATACAACTGTAACAGAAAAATTCTCCTTGTTCGCTAGCTCAACACTCGATGCAATTATCTGCTCAGAATAAAAAAAAAAAAGGAAACATGTCTTTCAACGCAGCGGCAAAAACTATTATATATGTGGAGAAACGATATAAACATTTCCATACAGTTTATACTTAATATTATTTCCATTTTTATAAATGCAATCTTCTTTTTTTTGTACAACATACAAAACAAGTTGACCTATACGGAGCGATTCTCGGACTGAAGTTGTTCGTTACCAAGGTGATAAATATTTACTGCTGAATTATGTACAGCTGGAACATTAAAAGATGCATTGGTTTAACGTTTCTCATTCGAAACACTGCGTCGGGAACCCTGAATTGGATGCTGGATTAATCCATGTGTTTTGCGCTTACGACTGCACCACCCATTTCCCCCATATCGGCTCAATACATCAAAATAAAATAATGGCCCAGGCATGAACCTTAGCGAGTTCTGAATCAGGTCGCACTCTGGTGACAACGATTTGACCACAAAGCTGATCGAAGTCGATTTCGTTGAAGGGATGACGCTTGAGGGTAACCAATCGAGATTCGTAGGCCGGTGCGAGCAAATGACCGTTCACGAGCGGCTCACCGTCGACGGCAATTGCATGGAAAGTTTTGGTGGTGAGCACTCGCTCGGTGACCACGGTTCGTTTCTTCAGACCCGTCTCCGGGTCTATTGAAATCGTCTCGTTGCTAACCACCTGCATCCGTTCACACACTTACCACTCACCACTAAACAGCCACCTAAGAAAGATGTAAATTGCGCAAACAATAACTCAGTAAGCTACCGTCGATCGTTTTCCTCAAGTGACAAATTAAAAAAAACAAGCAAACAAACGAACAAATGGAAAATATATTTGATTAAATTGCCAAGGGACCTCCATGTGCGCATATTAAGCTTATTTTTGGTCAGAAGACACGATGAATAAGGTTTGGTTTCCGATGGTTATCACTATTCGAAATACTTGATTACTTGAATGAATGGTGATTTTATCGAAATAAATCCTTGTGTCTGAGCAACAGTTATTTCATGGGCCTTTAATGATAAATTTTTGTGAAAATAACTGTAATATGACGAGATCTCTACACTACTGCGAGCAAAGTAAACATTACTCCTTAAAATAAACAAAAATCTCAACCAAACGAAAGAACGAAAACGAACACCATATATGGCCAGAAACAACACAACGGAACTGAGCGTTATGCGGCAAACAACAAGAGGTGAGGAGGACACCTCATTTAATCAAGCATCGAAGCATCATCTCGTGGATACGAGCAAAGAACGCAATATTTATAAAAAAGTCGAGCCGATCGACAATCGTCGAAGCGATAGCTGCACACGTCAATGAGCGCAACGAGCCGTACGTCCGTTTCTCGTCAAACTGCAGTTAGTTGTTCGCAGTTGAAGGGATATAAAATCACAAACACGAACATACACAAAGTAGGCGTTCACCTTGCAGGCAAGAAATGGGAAGCTTCACTTACATTACAGCGATCAATTCGTAGCCAAACAGCTGTTTTGAACTCTGAACTGAGCTCTACGGCCACTCATAACAAGTCACTCAATAAATATCACGTGAGTGCTAAGTAGGGAAGCACTTCATATACTGCGATTGGAGAGTGTTTGACGAACAATTCTCTAATGCCAATTTAATAGACCTTACTTGTCGGTTATCTGGGTCAAAAAATTCATATCCAACTAGAAAAGATCACCAATTTGAGATAAACGCACAAATGTGTGCAAAAGTTTCGATTGCAAAAAGTGAGCACAAAACAGAAAGCCTAAATTGATGCACAATACGAGTTTATGGTTTCAATAAATGATTCAATAAAGCTAGTAGCTCCGCATTAAAATTGATTAAGCTGTTCTCGAAACCACTGATTTTTTATAGTTTTGTAATATAAAGATGTTTAACACAAAGAGGCTAGCATTACGTACGGCTACGAAATTCAAATTGTCATGCATGTGTTGAATCTCAGTCTGCCGGGCGTCATTGGTGATGTGCAACAACCAAACGACGGACGTTAATTCCGCTGGGAGAAAAATGCTCCTCCTAAATAAAGACTCATTATCCGCACGGAAGTGAAGCGAACAAAAAAGTGAGCTCCATGCTGCCCGCATTCGTCGTTAACATTTCGCTGGGACTGCAGTGAACACTCATTCATGCGCCCAGATCAATGTGCAACTATCAGACTTCTCAGTGCTATTGCCCCAGCGATATAGGCACTCTCCAAGTGCATCGCCATTCAATGGCTCGACGCATTTCTGTTCATCAAACTGCTATAAACACTAAACGTACTTCCTCATTGCGTTTGCTTCTTGCCGGAAACCGTATAATGGGGAGAAACCAAGAAACCTGTACGTCAGGGTCTGGCTCGTCGACGGACGATTCTCGTTTCTCTTTATGAGTTGCTTTTAGAAGTCCATCGATGGCATCATTGACACTCTTGACGGGAGGAGAGGACGCTTGACGCATCTTATGCGTAGCATCAACCTTAGCAAGCGCTGCTGATCCTTCGAGCTGTTCGATTCGCTGCAGAAGAGCGTGTAAACACTGCGCCAAATTGTCCGCATTCGTCTTCAACTCGGCCACCTCGCCTTCCATCTTCTACAAGCCATATAACACGTTGTTGAAAACATTAAATTCTCACCACAGCGCAACCATAAAACCACGTATGCCAAAGCGACTATTGCCATGGCTAATACCAGCTGCAATTTTCAAAACCGCAGCAGATTTTCAGTGTGGGGAATTACTGTACTAAAAGTTCACCATTTTAATGGAATGAGCTGAACTAACAGTTTACACAGCTCACAACGCATGAACAGGTTTCATTTGGTGTCGTGCTTCGTTCATTTCGGACGAGTAATACGGGCAATTAGCGCACAATAAACTTTTAAATTTCAGGGGACATTTTAATACTAATTTTTGTCATTAAAGAACGACATAAATAATCGTCGTTGGATTTAACGAAACATCTCGTAAACGTCAAATTACGGCATAATCAAAGCCGTATGCTTTCAGAAGATAAAAGAAATTCAATCGATAAATTCGAATGCGGTCATCGCGCAATTTCAGTTTAGCACATGAATGGAAGCTAAAAAATCTCGGTACTTTTAACTGTTCCTTCGATCAGGATATTTCTGAAAATCACATACGGCACAAAAATTCAAGAACACTCGGAGCACAGGGTGTCGTCCGCTTCGCCATAGCAGCTCTTAAAGGCTAAGCGCTGCGCGACCATGTGCATGCGGGCAGTAAAGGGCGTGGTAAACTGTATACAAAAGATTGGACTCGAGTGCTCTATGAAGCAGCATTCCCTCTTAATTAATTTGGTCAACATAAACTTTTAAATTTCAGGGGACATTTTAATACTAATTTTTGTCATTAAAGAACGACATAAATAATCGTCGTTGGATTTAACGAAACATCTCGTAAACGTCAAATTACGGCATAATCAAAGCCGTATGCTTTCAGAAGATAAAAGAAATTCAATCGATAAATTCGAATGCGGTCATCGCGCAATTTCAGTTTAGCACATGAATGGAAGCTAAAAAATCTCGGTACTTTTAACTGTTCCTTCGATCAGGATATTTCTGAAAATCACATACGGCACAAAAATTCAAGAACACTCGGAGCACAGGGTGTCGTCCGCTTCGCCATAGCAGCTCTTAAAGGCTAAGCGCTGCGCGACCATGTGCATGCGGGCAGTAAAGGGCGTGGTAAACTGTATACAAAAGATTGGACTCGAGTGCTCTATGAAGCAGCATTCCCTCTTAATTAATTTGGTCAACAACAAACAAATATATGACGGCATTAATGCTTCTTTCGTACTCTCTTTTCATCCTCTCCACCTCGCCGCTCACCCCCTCCCCCCTCCATCCTTCACCTCTCAACGTCATCTGACCTCCTGATTTTCAGCATCCTGAATTGACAACAATCGTAGCTCACTGTCTCGTCGATTCAAGAACAGTAAACTTGAAAGTGAAAACAATGATAAAATCGCACCACTAAGAAGATGGATGCAGGTCGGGATTTTGGCAAGCGGCCAGTTTATTCGCATACTGCAATGCACTAACATTCAATGAACTAACGTTCATTTAGCGACAACAGTGGGTCGGTCAGTGCATATTGTTGAAAACGAGTTATGTGGAACGCGACACAATGGATGCTCATGTTCAGTGGATGTGCTGTATTCGAATATCATTAAAGTTATATGAACTCACTAAAATTACGTAACTTCGATGAGATTGCGAGTCCAGCCAGCTAGCAAAATGCGCAATTAGGCTTGCTGTAAATTTTGGTCCATTTGAGTGCCACCTACATCGCCTGTGGAACGCGCTTCAACGACAATACAGTCCTCTTGACAACACATGAGTGAGACAATCTTATAAAAGCAAGCATTTCACTTGTTAACGGTAAGTAGTGAGGCAACTTACAAAGTCCAATAAAAGAAGACGACTGATCAATGGTCCGTACATCGTGCATTACTCGTTGTTCCAATGTACAGAAACGATGGAAAAAGATGCATATATAAGAACGCAGATGCGAAAAACAACGACTGTGTTAAGTTTTGTAGAATGTGTTCGAAGCAGGAAATAAGTCTAGAAAGCAGCAGAGACACGAATTGTGGACACAGGCAGCCATATGGTTGACTGAACAAAACCGAAACGAATTGGAGATGAATAGACGCAGTGAATTTGAAAGATTTACCGAGCGAGGCGCATAGGACCTGAGCAATCAGAACGAACGATTAAGTGGTGAGCAGTGCAATGGTTGCGGCTTTTGCATTTCAATTGCTGCCGCTTCGTTTCAGCTGAAGAAGGCAAAACATATTTCACTTTCATCGAAACGTATCACAACAGTTAACCCCTCAACTTATCAAAACAACAACTATTGATTAGAAGTTAACCCCTTATCAATTATTGACTAGAAATGCAAAGTATTAACGATATTGATGAGGGAACTCGCCAGAGCACTAAAAAAAAGAAGCTCTCCAACGCTCTGAAGCCATCATACCAATTCAGCTGTACTGCGCTCAACGAGGCGTGCTGAAAAGGAAAATTTGCACATACGTAGTCAGCACCGCTAAAATTCTTTCATATTTCAAAACAGCTTCGATTAAAAGAATTGGGATATCTGACTCATTTGACCTGCTTGATGATTTGGGCGTTCTTCAAACAATACAATCGAAAACACAAACAGATGAAGCACGAGAATCAGCGTCAGCTAGCATAGGTGCTAATGGCTTCAAAATGTGGAAGTCGTTCGCATGCAAAAAAGTCTCAAAAAAAAAAACGGAATATGATTCGATACCTCGATCTTAGGCCGTCTGGTGAATGCATATCAAAACGTCTGCAGTAGCGTTGTTTTTGAAAAAAAAAAAAAGATGATGCTTCCACTTCCAAAAGTCTCAAATAAATTTGTCAAAGAATGTGAACGAAAATTAGAAAACTTGCAAAATGGCAAACGGCTGCTAGCTGCCGCAACAGAACTGACTAGAGATTGCGTTCTACATCAGAAAAATCGATCCAGGTATCCAACCAACCATTCGTTGGGCTTTAAGATGGACTGGGATGCCGAACACTTCTGCTGGGATAGTCATTGAAAAATGCCCTATCTTTCATTAACTGCGGTCTTGTCGCTGCAATCAGAACGAATAAATATTTCCGATATTGCAACAGATCTGCACTGTACGCAGTATCACGAATGACCACTTTTCGATAAATAAGAACAGCGGACTGTACATCAAGTGCCTGTAAACTTATGAAGGAGGGATGAAAAGAGGCTCAGGAACTCTCGGAGGTCGGAAATGCAGTGCTACGAGCTCCGACAGCCCGACCTTAAGAAGCTGCAAAATAAGAGGTGAAGTCATGCGAGCTCGGGGGGACGCTGAAGCAACAAAAGACCGTTTTTTTTAACCTGTGATGGACTGGTTTCTTTTCAGCACTTATGCGCAGAAACGCTGGCGCTCCGACTATTATGCGGATATACCTTGCAGTCGCGAACTGTTGTGAGTAAACTGGGGCACCGCTGTGAGGTGATGGCGGTGGTCGCATACCAGGCATAAAGGCCCGACTCAACTGAGATGGCACTCGTCTTCCGTAAATCGGCTTTGAACGCCTATTTACCACTGAGAATCCAAAAGTATTTCAATATCGTTGTGCGCATAATATAAGCACCCATAAACTGATTTCTACGACCACTCGCCTCCACCAAAACTTATTCTACTTCATAAAGGTAATGTCACCAGAAATATTTGACGCTTTAAATACACAGCAAACGAGAGAAAACTGGGAAAGCTTCCGCACCGTTACGATAAACCTGTGAGATGATATCTTTCGTTCACACAGCCTCCTAATAAACCCTCCCGGAAAGTGGCAAACTTCATGGCCCCAGTTCTTACTTTGTTCAAGTCGACATGGTATTTAAAAAGTGAAGGTGAAGAGGATAAAAAGCACCCAACTGGGTGTTCTTTCGCTGACCAGTTCTTCGAAAAGTTTATCTGCTTCTGTTTCCAGCAAAAATTACTTGAAAGTAAATCATGACGTATTTATAAGGTACCGTCACTTTGAAGCATAATTGTCAGCATAGTCGCCAATCGAGAAGCACAGAACGCTCAAATGAGCACATGCAAAAGTTTAAAACTGAGTTTTGAATATTTCAAACGTTACTATGAACTTGAAAAGTATAACGGAAAATTTAAAACGCTCCCTTCAAACGCCCCGTTTCGCTCACCAACATTTTTGCAGCTACTGGCCAACACTTCCGATCTGGTGCATCCGTACGATTGCGAAATTTTGCTTCAGAATTTCTGAAAAAAATTGCCACCATTTCGGCTAAAATCATATAGAAAACACATCACGCCTTGTATCCACACGATGGTTAAAGTTGGCTACCGATATATAAAAAATGGAATCTTGTGAAAAATTTTTTCAAAAATAACTTATGCTGAAAACGAACTACAAAGCGTTTAAATCCCTAAAACTGCTCAGCGTAACATCCTCAAATGTTTATGCTTATATTTTGTACTCCAAGTAACGTAGTAACGCCTTTTCAACGAAAAAAAGCACTTGTTCGCTTTTGATGACTATCGTTAAAACTGCCGTTTAGGTGGCATTCCTCATTTCAAAAAACTTTCATCTCAAGTGGGCGTGCACCGTGGGCGTCCCTCGCAAAATCGGTCGGCTTTCAACTACACACAATTGCCTCGTATGTGCCACTTGACCGTTAGATGCTTAATGTGTACTAAGTGGTAAAAAGAGTCGTTAGACTGATTTTCCAACAGCTATACTTTTTTCCATGACCTACTTTCAGCAATGAAACGGTTCTCCGAAGGACGCAAAGAAATGGAATACGAACTGCGCCCGATTTCGGGTTATGGTGTTGGATAAATCTGATGATTTTGAGAAATGTGGTTCCTGATTTTTAAAGCTGCTTTTTTAAGGCGACTCTATGAACGCTGAGCATCAACGAAGGCCGACGTGATGAGAGAAGGTTGGCAAGCGTGGTCAATAAGGCGAAAACGAAGCGAAAAATTTAACGCCTTCTCGAATTACTAACAGCTGAACGAGCAAGCTCGGTGGGGTGTACCACCTCTCCAATGCGGCGGATTCCTATGTGCTAGTGTTGTTTTGGTGTCTCGTTTAATTCATTCATTTAAGTGGTAGTTTAAAAATTATATCCGATCGCGATTCGCACGATAGGCCGTTAGAAGTTGGCTTCGTTTTTCGATTATTTTGTCCATTCGAACAATAATCAGAACGAAAGTTCTTTTCCTGCGCACAAAAAAAAATATTCCCTCTGAATTTAGTGTCAACGTCATTAGCTGCGATAGGGGACTCTTGTCTGCTGTAGCAAGAGTGCGGCATAAAATACGAAAAATGCTTTGAAATATTGCTTCGATGTGCGACAGTCATCGTTCAAAATAGTTAGCACTGAATCGTTGTATGCATTCAGACGTTTCAGCTGCGTACCTGTTTGCTCGTCCATTTACGGTATCTCATCCTATCAAATAAAGCTTATTCTAAAAACTGAATGGAAAACTACTCTTCAACTGAAGTTTATACGAAGAAGCAGAAGCTCATAGCACTGCTATTTCTAGAATACCCTCAAAATTATAGAACAGATTTTCGAGAACCAGTTTATGAACACTCGTCGCAGTCTTCAATTCGCTTACGAACTGAAAACGTTAAAAAAAACGCTCGTGAATATGCATTGCATAAATAAATAAGGAAAAAAAAGGAAATGAAGCACGAGGGATGCAATTAATTGTGTGAAAGGGATGAGCTTATTGTGATTATTGAAACGCGGAGCGCGTGCACAATACTTGATGAGCGAAGAGTTCGAGCAATTGATCTGCTGTTTGCGGGAGCTCGTGCTCGATTGAACACCAGACATAATTCATGCCACTAAAGCCTGAAATCGCACGTAGACAAAATAACAAGCCTCCACTCTGCTACGTCCCCAAATTTCATTCTTTTAACAATTCGGCCCTCTGCCACTTTAGCTGCTTTTCAATTGCGTTTCCTTCCGACAAACAAAACACTATTCTTTAACCTGGTGCAACAAACAAACCATCCAACAACGCCAATAAAGCGTTATGACTTTTCCGGTCAAATAAACTTCTTCCTATATGAAGTTTCGTTCTTATCAAAACTCTCAATAAATAACTTCGGAATCAACAATGCGAATGCATCAAATCAGTAAGAGAACGGAATTGATATCTGGCGAACTTTGTTAAGAGGACCGAGAAAGAGTGAACTACATTTCGCGGATGTAAACAATAAGAATTTTGACTGGAACCATACTTAGAATTAGAGATTTTGCAAATCGACTTTAAAATGAAAAAAAAAAAGGCTTTATTGATCAAAGACAGCAACATCTAATTTGCTAATAAAAAATAGACTTTTTGCAAAAATTTTCCCTTGTTATTGTGACGCCAGTGCCCACCGAGAACAGTCTATTATAGGAACCACTAGCGTATCGAGCACTGATGCAAGGGCAGGAACTGGACTTGATGGCCCTATGACGAGGGGAACACAGAATTGTGGAGGAAACAGAAAAAATTCGGTTAATGACAGTGAATGAATAGTGCTTGTAATGAGTCAAATTTTTAGAATGAAGCTTTAACTGCGGTGCTCAACGATGGCGTACAAAATGCTTTTATGGCAATTAGCTGCACTAGATTTCGAACGCAACTTAAGGCGACAGCCAACAACTCCACAAGACGGTAACTCATTCGTTAATCGACTATCTTTAGGCACTATAAACAGTTGAAGTTGACATACTCAAGGGGAAATTATCGTGCGGTCTCGAACAGAAAACTTCGAGCCTTTAACGTTCACTTTTCGAAGAGCGTTCAATCGAATGTGCAAAACACCGCACAAGTTGCCGTCAAAGACAGCAATGACAGCAAAATTTTGCACTCATCTACTGGTGTATAAGATCGCCAGCAGGCTGACAACCAGGCGGTCAGAATTGATCACAACAATCATGGAAGGGAAGAGGCAATGGCCCTCAGTCCTAAGCATGGTTGTCAACTGCATCGATTATCTAGCGGTGTATATTCGTTTGTCACAAAACGATAAAGTTTACAGGTCTGGTTAACTTTCAATTCTGGGAGCGATGTACAGAAGGGGAATGATTCAGTGAGCGAGAGATTCTTCTGATGGGGGAATTCTGTGAAAGGGTAAAGGGTATTCGCAAAAAAATAGACGACAGCATAGAGTTCTTTGAGGGTGTTTAACTGGCCTAACGGTAACACTGAAATGAGACATTACGACTCTCTCCACGAATACGAGATAAAAATTTCCAACGAATTCCTCAATGTTTTTAAACATAAAATTTGCCTTAGCAGATTTGGTTTTGAAAAACAATCGAAAAAGAAAAGCACAAAAGGACATCGACTTGATATGGTTGGTGGTAAGAATTGAGAGAACAACTGCTGAATAATTTGCATAGTAAGTAGAACGTTTACCGCAACGTCTTGTCACACTGAGCGGCTGTCTCCATTCTAAGAGGTATGCAATTTGCCTTGTCTCTTTATTCGATTGCAAAACCAATTTTTTTAAAGAGTACTCGTCCACTTTTAGAGGGCGTTAAAGAGCAAGGAAAGTTAGATGATCTATTACTCGTTTAAAATGCTTTACAAAATTCATTTGTAATCCAATCGGTCTTCAGCTGCTAAATATGGAGTTTTGGATTAGCGACGAATCGAAAAATCCCTATGAACTATTGTTGTGCAGCTGCTATTTCTTAATTTTTAAATTGCCTTATTGTGTGCAAAAATTAACTGACATACAACATACGAAACGAACAATGTGATACAAAATTCTTGTTTCTATTGAAAGCAAAATAAAACAACAAAAAAGAAAATGGTAGGAATGGCATTCGAGTACTCTAATTAGGTGAGACGATCGCCTAAATTGTGTAGTCATTAGTTTTGGTGAGCACCTGAATAAGGTAAAATATGTTCACATTAGCGCCAAATTTCCGAAAAGAACTTTCCAGAACGTTGTTTTCACTTCAATACTGAATAAA
>JPKZ01001747.1:203292-233776 GCA_000803305.1 Toxocara canis
GAGAGGGAGGGGGAGGGAGGGAGTGGCCAGTATTTCTCACTATACGGCTTTTGTTTATTTATTATTTGTTCGATTTTTTCGTACATTATTGTTCGCTATAGAATGACACCCAATGTCGTAGGATGCATTCACAATGATACGATGAAGTGTTTAACGAAGAAAATGAAATTGAAACTCGTATAGAATCATAGATACAATGCGTCTCAAAAAAACAAAACAAAACAAAACGTTACTATCATAGAGACAAGCGGCTGCATTTCCTCGCTCCTCCGAATCATCGATTACGTGAATTTCAATTGCAGTATATGAGATATACTTTTTTTTTTTTTCTAAATGTCTTGCACATCTCGACGATTCTCTATTATGGCACATTTAATTCTGAGGAAAAATTCTATAATCACTTTCATGAGTTTAAAAGAAAAACAAGTTATTGTTCTTCGCAATGAACCAATTTCTGTAATTTAAACACATCTGTGAGATCTTGCTGGGAAGAGTTTAAAAGAGGAGTAGCGAAAGTTACATATGGACGAAGCAAAATGGACGCTTAACGAAGAATCAATATCCATTAGAGGTTGTTGAATATGTTTTAGCACGCACGTGCTGCTGCTTCCTCTCCTTTACAAACACCACTCCCATCCACTTTGCGAAACTGGCGATTTCAGAATGTGTATAATTACTAAACGTTAAAGGTTACAATTTAACGTTCACCGATGGGAACGAATATTCTTGTGCATAACAGCAAATTGCGTTAGAGGACGGCAAAAGAAGCAAACATGAATAAATGGGCAGCTGCCAGATTAGGACTGTAGTTCATTGAAGAGGGAAACACTGAATAAAAAGTAACTTCAGCAGAAGGGTCGCTTATAGGTCGCACGAACATCCCTAAGCTATGTTGCTTTCGAATAACGGTTGCAACAGCTTCTAGACGTTGTTGAAGATCGTCAAAACGGCCCCATAATAACCGCTAACAAAATGAAATTAGAGTTGTAGCAATCGTCGCTCTTGTTCTCAGTTAAGAACAAATTAAAACTGTTTCCGTTTGTGTGGCATAATATTCTTTCAGGACACTTGATAACTCACAAGATGGCAGATTCCACATTTGGCAACCATAGGCATCATGCTTTAAACAACACCTCCTTCATCATATGACACCTAACTACCAGTTTTAATCGTAACTACATAATGCATGTAAACGTACAAGCAAGCGACCGAATGCAATAAACATCAACCTGCGAACACTAGCTCACAACTCCCCGCTTATGGTAGATGTGAATTGATGGTGCTGTTTAAAAAGAATAAAGCTGGAAATGGAGTGCCTTCTCATTCTTCCCAGCTCCTTTCGATCCTCCATCCTCTCCCCTCCCCCCACCCCACCGCGTCTACCATGCTGCCTCCAATGATCATCAGTTTGTTTGGCAATTGAAAAATTCTTTTGTCGAATTGCTTTGATGACGCAGTGCGGTAAATTTTCACATGGTGAGTTGCTACTAACAGGCTGCGGGAAGGCCGTTTTCGAGCAGATGAAGAACAGATTCTGTCGGGATTCGATCAGATGGAAGGAGGAATCGCAATGAGAACGTCGGCGAATGGCAAACGCAACAGGGATTCTGCATCATGCACCACTTCAGCGTTTTCTTCGTCGACTGAATGAATGAACGCAACGCGAGCCTCTCTTGCTGACTAGAGCCACTGTGGTTAAGTTGAAGATACGAATTAAGAGAAAAAGAGGGTGGACGAACGATTAAAGTGATGAGTTGCTCATGGCATATGGTTTTGGGATGGGTTTCGTGCGAAAGAAGGGGAATCGAATCGCTAAAGCACCGCAAAACAGCAATTGTCCCACAATAAGCGATAATTTAAAACGATCATCGCGACTCCAACCGCAAAAGAAACGCAAACGCTCTACTAAAATTATCTGACCCGCATTCTGCCTTCCAGTGCCAAAGTAACGCACAACATACTTCGTTGGTGCGCTCGTCTATCCGTCTCACTTCCTCTTCACCAGTTACTCATAACGAACACCTCATATGCTTGACGTATAAGGCGTGCGCATAGATCTTACGGTGATGCTTACTGTCAAGCATGGTTTATGTCCAAGTGTCGTTTGCCACCAACTTAAAAGTAGTTTGACGCTAAGCATATGGAAGCGATCAAATACCGTGCAACCTCCACGAGACGCACCATCTCGATAGAAGCATTCCCTCAATATAGACGCCTTCTTTCAGGGCCTCGATTTTAACAGTCAGCCTGCAGTACTCTTCGTAGACCAATATTTTATGTATAGAGATGCCACAGGCGCGATGAATAGAAAATTTGTTGCTATTTCATCATAGTGAAATTTTCTAAGGTATGCTGTAACTTTGAGCGAACTGCTCGAACGGGAACGCTGTAAATGCCGCTTCTGTTAGGTAAACGGCATACGGTACACTGATGGATTCAGCAATGATTGCAAATCATGTGTCCTTAATTTTCAGTCTCCTGCCAAGTGGACAATCAAACAGGCGGAGGAATCCGACTGAGCAGTTGTGTAATTGTGATGCATAGGGCAATGGGTTCTTCGGACAATGAACCTATTTATAAAGAGCAGCACATCATTAACAACGCACATTAACCGTTGTTCAATCAACAGTCCAACAGGTGCGTAAGGGCATGAAACTATTTAACCGCAGCAGTCCTTCAAAAACAAATCGGATGTGAGCAACGAAACCAATAAATGAGATAAGGCTCACAGTCAGAACGTGAACTTATGGAAATGTGAAGCCGGATGTGCAAGCAAAGTGAACGATGCACAGTGCGGAGGATGATTTGACGAGTGGGATGATGCAAAGGGCACAACACGACCACACATGTCACACGCTCGCACATCACAAACGAGACTCGAGGTGAAGCATGAATATGGGCCTGCGCTTGGCTTATTTCCAGAATACGAGAACGCGCGCAAGCAGTTCGCATGCTAATTGCGTAGGCTACAGGCTTGAAGAACATGTCGCGTCGCTTTGGCGCATCGATCGAGAGACAAGAGACACGAGAAGGCGTTTCCCAGATCGGGAGTGGCGTTGCTGCCAGATGTTACTGCGTTTCAGCACCCAAGATGCCTCCAAACACTACAAACGTTCGTTGTCATTCAAACAACGGCATTTTGATGCCTCCCATGAGCAGCCCAAATGGGAGCCAGTGTTATTCGTTTGGTGGGAATGCCACAGTGCAGTTAAATTCCGTCGGGAGCCCCTTAACCTCATCCTTTTGTATGCTGTTCAGTTTTCATACGCTTCAGTGCGCATCCGAAATGACGAGACTTCTGAGGCACGACATTTGCTTTGCGATACGCTGTAAACACACTTTTGTGCTATCAATAGCACGCTTCCTGATGATGCGTTTTGCCTCACCATTTCCAAAGAAGCGCTCTTACGATGCGTTCCTTTCTGTGTGGAACATATCCAGAGGAATATGTATATGTCTTGATAGCTACCAGAGTGTGCTTATAGTGAGAACACACTTTTGTGCTATCAATAGCACGCTTCCTGATGATGCGTTTTGCCTCACCATTTCCAAAGAAGCGCTCTTACGATGCGTTCCTTTCTGTGTGGAACATATCCAGAGGAATATGTATATGTCTTGATAGCTACCAGAGTGTGCTTATAGTGAGAAACGCCACCTCGATGTTCATAGGACATTTCTGAGATAACCATGATATGCCTTTCCACGAAGCACATCATCGTGCATTTTGAGACGAGCTTCTTGTAATTGATTGTGATGTTCTGCCCATATGGAGAGGGGTTTCCCTGAACCGAATCGACTGACTTCAAAATTTCATTAAATCGTGCTCATTTTTCGCGTACCAGTTAATGCGCGTTCAAATGGGTATAACTTTTTCCAGCGATGCACAAATTTGATGCATTTATTTATGTCTGATAGCGCATCCGGGTACCTATCTCATCTGTTCTGTCGTTTTTAGTTCTTATAAATTTTTTGGAAAAGGAAAATTTCAGGAAGACTTGTCAACGTAACAATTTTTAAAATAACTTTTCAAACACCATACTTTTTTTCACTATATGAGATATTTACTACAAAGAGCAACTAAATAGTAAATAAACGGCTTAAGACGACTTTGAATAATTGCAGGTCTAGGCTAAAAGTTTCCGTTTCACGCGTTTATTCTGTTTGCGGGCAACCCATTAATGGAATGAACAAGCGAGGTCCAGTGGTGGTCGCAGGGAGGCGGTTCCGTTCTGGAATGCCAAACTGCTGGTGCAGCTAAAAGCAATTGTTCATTCGAATAACAGGAATGATGGGTTGGAATAACAACAACGATGCGTTCTGCTAACGGTTTTTGAGTTGATCATAATTTTTTGTAGCCATTTTCCATTGCGTAGTCAGCGTAAAAACGTAATACTTTCGGCAATTATAATGGTTCACTGTTGCATTTTATTGGCATTTTTTCTTGTTACTCAAAATTATTTTGGACGAAGAAACCAGGAGGAGCGTAAAACGGTTATTCATCTCCTGAGGGAATTTTTTTCGAAAGAAGAAATGGCGGAAAACTAATTTCACTCGTCTAATTTTGTGGGCGCACAGAAGCTTGAGTTACCAAGGGGAGCCGTGCAACTGGATGGATGCGAGCGTTGCTCTAAAATGCACGTCTATGCGTTCGTTAGAAATGCTCTCGAAGAATGAACGCATGGGAAGCTTTGGTCTTTTTTATTAGACCGTGCAGTGCTTTAACGAGCTACACCTATTATGGAACGGTGGACTCATGATATATACATGGTAATTGCCCCGAGGTGGCCGTTCTTAGATTTAAGGCAGTGCATGTAAAAGTAGCGAATTTGGACAACATTCAGGTGAAGTGTGGGAAGAGCATTGTAACACGCAGTAACCGCTTTCTGAGTAACCATACCGGCATAATACAGCGAAGGCGTTTATGCGTAAATGGTGTCCGTCATTTGTCGATGCTAATTCCTTGTTCACGTTCAATAATACGAAAGGCAGAGGCGAACATATGCACGAGCACTGAAATGCAGCAATCCCAAATGGCAATTTTATTTTTGGATTGCACGAGTTTATGTTTTTTTTTTTTTGAATTCGTTACATGACAGCTCCATGCAATTTCAACATTGCTTTTCAAGCCTCGCGCATTTTACATACGTATCGTGTGTAGTGTCCGTGAGTCAGTCTACCTGTTGAGTAACCATCCCACCCCACCACACCCCATCCCCCCCCACTTCAGAGTGTTGGTTAATCTTTAAGGGTTCACATGATCGGTAGCCAATTTACTTTTGGAGATCTAAACATTCGGATATTTTCTTCAGAACTTATCCAATAACACGAGTGCGAAAATGAAAGTAACTCTTTTTACCACACTTCGTCGGCACACAAATCGATGATCCGCCTTATTTCGAGGGATCACTTAGAGTTGAAGTGTGAAGCATGCAGTTCCAGTTTGATGTCGATTAGTTTGGGTGTCCACATGAAAAACGACCAGACGCGTTTCTAAGCTCACTTAATTCACCACCCAATTTTAGTGGATCAATTCTGCTACAATCAAGAACACGTTCAGTGGGTCGTAGTGATTCTAACGATCACATGCACAGACATGATTGATCTGTTGCCGTTAGCAAACATTTAAGATGCTTTTATCATTATCCTTGTCACATATCACACAGCAATGCAAGCAGCACAGGGCAATGCTCTTCAAAATACAATATGAAAGACGAAACGAAATAAATTATTGAAACAATCTTAAAAAGTATTATTACGAAGGCATTCAATTTGGCAGTATTTAGTTGTGTGAATGACATTTATAACACTACCTTAAAGCAATGCCTCTGAACACTTTCAGTCGTGATCATTGTATACGCGCTCTAAATAAAAAGGATACTAATGAGTGGAAAACTTACGCGGAGTGGAAAAATTTAGTAACTTTTACACTCGTTGTTGTCCCGATCGGAGTGCACGTGTTTAACCGCAGTGCTGATAAATGCATCAACTGTGGCTCCTTCCTCTACAGCGGCTTTTGGTTGTGCGGAAGGGGTATGGAGATGTCAGCAAGTTTCATTATTACCGCTAAGGATGTTAACGAAACTATTGAAATTCTTTTGTTGCCTGCTCAGAAAACTGTAATTTCCTTTTTTTTTTCTTGTAACAAATTACCGTTAAACAAAAATCTATGATCAGGACAGCTATCAGCGTGTTATTTGGGTCCCTGGTGCACAGCAAATATATTTGGAGAATTTGGAGGACCACAGGCATTTCGCAGCAGGACCAGCAATATCGCAGCGTGAAGTGGGCGCCGTTCCTGGACATGATATTGGACTGCCGGACTTGATGACTGGTGCAAAACCCTGTTGTCCACTGCATTCAGAAGTTCTTTTCCTTGAAGTTAGCACAGACTGCGCGACTGTTCCTCCTGACGAAGGTAGTTGCACCTGAACATAACGATCAGCCTCTCTTCAGCTACATTTCGACAGCATTTTACCAACTTCTGACGAAGGAGGTCATCATCGCGTTTTGACGCAAACGTTAAAAGAAGACTGGGTTTTACTTATTTCTCGCTATGAACATTATAAAATGAACCACCTCGGAAGTTAATGCGGTCAAATAACAAATCCTAGTCGTGCTTTATTTGAAACTTCATAATGATGCAGAGCTAAGCAATCAACATTTCTTTGTGAGCTTCTGCTCTTGAGATGTGCGCATTTCAACATCGGATGAAACTAACCAACGTTTCTGAACCTACCCGGGAATACGGCGGCAGCGGTGGAAGCCGTATACAAAAATGGAATATGAAAAACACCTCGGTGTCTGTTTCGACCGTTCTCAGCATTGTCACTTCATGAATGTTTCCACAAAGACTTTACCCTTCACTTAAGAGTGATTGTTAACGCTGTGTAAGCATGGTAAGTATTGGTGGAAAAATTGCCCTAAAAACGTATCCATTTCCTTCAAACGTTTTGTCTTGTGACGGTTGAAGCTAAATAATGATTCGCGAACTGTCACATCGACAACACATGTGAGAGCGAGAAATACTTTTTTGTTCAAGTAAAAGGAAGTACGTTTCGGGAAATCCTTGCTCAATGCTAACAGTAGCGTACCCTGCAACAGATAAAACCATTCTCGGCGCTCGTATAAAGGCACGCCGAGTTGTCAGGGCATGACTGCGGTGTGCCAGCGCGCGCATATGGATTGCATGTGCGGTAATTGGCAGCTAGCTCAACGGGCACAAGGTTCGCTGGCTGTGGTGGACATACATCTGCAAACAAACACTTCATAATATTCAACCGATAAACGTATATCCCATAATCACGATAAACATGCTCATAACCGAAAGCCTCGTTATATTTTTGTGGTACGGGTATCGATAAGTGAACTATCCAATTGTATACAAACTGATAAAATAATTTTGACAACATCGAATCCGTCCTCTCGCAAAAAAAGCGGTTCACTGCTATGAGAGCGTCAAAGGACCAAATAAAGCACTTCGCATCTGAACAATTTCATCAAAACCTACCGATACTACAAACGTGCTCTATCCGCATGTATATCTATCAGTAAGTGAACTCCACAAAACCGGGCTAAGTTCGACATTTGAAAGACGAAAACCCATTTAATTATGGATCTAGCAGGATTTTTCGTAAGCGGAGAACTACGAAAACGTACTCGGAAGTCTGACATCACTTTCGAGACCACAGCAAATGTAACGCTCCAGATTGGTGGAGAACTGACAGTGCCGATTCACACCGCACCCCTGAATAGCGTCGTTTATTGGCGCTGATGGACTACAGTAACGATACTGCGCTCCGCCTTCCCCTGGTATTGGTACGAGTTGAGGAGGACAATCTGAAATTGACATAAATATACTTTGCAAAGCACTGCGATTACACTAGTGAATTGCATCGAAACGCTCTCTGATTCATTCTTGATTGCGTATATACTGGCAAAACAGTGCGCATGAACGTATCAAACACAAAAATACCAACTAGAAAGCACCGTAACAAAGTTAAATTAACAAATCATAATCAATTCGTAGGGTCGTTCGGTTTTATGAAAATGACGCAAACTGCTAACATCCAGTATCAATGGATTCGGGTGATCTGCAACAGTAGAAGGCGTTCACCGCGATAGCAGTGGTCGAGAACCAGCAGAAGAAATTGCCCGGGCATGCACCGTCAACGTTCGGTGTACATTGCATCGGCTGCAGCGAAAGTGCAGAAATGAATGGCGTCGAATTAGCCGGACATAATGCTGCAACAATAGCTCACCAAGATCCAAAACGTACAATGATTCGCCGACATGGCACCTTGTAAACTCCAGTTAGCTAATTTAACGTTCGACCGTTCACATGTATCGAGCGAGAAGTGTGCGTATTACACATTTTTATCGAATCACAATAAGCCGCAAAGCAAACACAAACTATGGTCGGCTGAACGTTCAATTAGCTGATGTCAACCAGATGTTGCAAGATCCATACGGAACCAACTAAGAAGAGATCGGACTTTTTGTTGAGTAAAGAGAAATACACGAAAAATAATGCAAGGAAAGAAAGCTAAGAAGAAAAACGGTATGCATTTCTCACTTATCTTCATAAAACAAAAGCTCGGCATGGAATGGGCTTAGTGTCATGTTGGTTTCCTGTAAGTTAGATGATTCGATCTGTGTCGTCATTTCATCAATTTTTTTTTCTCAATAGATTTTGATTCACATTCTGCATATTTGCGAATTAACCTCAATAAGTGGGCTGAAAATTGTTTCACTCAAACTCAAAAACTGATTTTCTTTAAGCGACTCAAAGCCTCAACTTTGTATGTGAACGTTAACCTATTTGAAATGATCCAGTCCACTAATGGTTCCCGACGTGCGAACTGTGATATTACATACTTGAGACGTATATGATAAATGCTTGTTGTTTCACTCATAGCTTTTTGCCGCCTATATACCTCTATCAATGAACGCCAAATCAGCTGAATCGCGGCAACGTCGACGAAAGCGTCTCGTTTTACATTTATCATGTCTTTCCAAAAGTGCGACTCTCTCAGCGATTCTGGGATTCAACTCGTAAGGGGAACTCTTGCCGGCTTTATTGCTGTTAGCATTTGTGCACAGCTGAATTAATTCATTCATATACAAGATGTGCTTTTTAAGAGGATTGCAAATGAAACACGATTAATTACATTGCAATTCGGTAGACGCTCCGCAGCACACGTTCTGATCGAGAAGAGGACTGCTGTAGCACGTATAGCCATCCGGACAACCACCAGAAACACGTGCCGTGCCACCCGGATTGGAACACTGCATCAGGCGAGTGCTGTCCGATTCTTTGGCCACTACAGTTCCCGGAGGGCATGCCTCGCTGAGGCAGTAATTTTGGCAAGCTTTTTGACTTGCAAAGTTGTTACGATTGCCTGCAAGTGCTGATTGTTTTTCTTCCGATTGCTTAGATGATCAATTACGCACTAGTGCTTTGGGACAAGATGCACGCTATACCATCCACAACTCTTAGTGGATCCCTTAAATCGTAAAACTTTTGCAGTATACGCATAGTCGCCAAAAAGTCTAAACCGACAGTCGCCTGAGTTAAGTTGACCAATAATTTAACCATTCTATTTTCATTTCTTACAAAACAACTGTGAACACATTTTAAAGAGTGGAAATTTAATTAGTTGAATATGTCTATTGGTCTCCTCATATTGTTTGTACTAACAAGCAGCTTCCTCGTTCACCATATCTTCAGTTCCCCACTCATGATTTTGTAGCTCTATTATTGCTGAGAATAAAATTTCCGTTTGTTTAGTCGAATACAGTAGAAATTATGTGACGAGAGATGTGAGCTGCACAGCTTCACTGTTGTCGTTGTTGAAGTTGCTCGTATCAGAATTGCGCTGATGCAAAACAGTGAATGAGCAAATGAGGTTACAAAAGAGATCACCTTCGCATCCGTTGTACTCGAAAGTTTGGCATGTCTTCGTATCAGCGTTGAAGTAGTAACGCGTAATACGCGTCGAACTGCACCTTACGCCAACATCACGTGCTTGGCTGCACACATAATTCTTAGAAGGACAGCACAACGATTTGGTCTGATAGATGGCGCCCGTCCACGTGGTCACTGGAGTACAGTAATGGGTCGACGGACACTGACGATTCGAGGTACAAACCCGCGCAGCACCGTTTGGCTCTTTCCATACCTTGAACAACGAAAAGTAGCATACATATTTCGTCTACGTTTACGATTTATGCGGACACGAGAGATTGCTAGAACAGTCAGAAAGTATTGTACGCTTTACGGATGTGTGATGCTTGATGAAGGAGGAGGAGATCTTATAGAAAAGGAAGCGATGAAAAACGAAAGCACCTTAAGTCGTTATTGAACATATGGCGCGATTATTTTGCTATGATGACAACTAGCTCTTCAAGCAAATATCACTCGCCTTTGTGCAAAATAATTTTAGCACTCTTTGAGAAAACGTTTTACGCATTTTATAATCGTTCTTTATCTCTTTCAGTTGGCGATAACAAAGAATAACGATAACGCTACACGTTCAATGCATCAAAAATGCAAAAAAATTACCAGATGCACTTGAAAAATGTTTAAGTAATTTTTTTCAAAACACTTCAAGAATTTTGATGAGCATAAAGAATCCTAGGAAGTCCATATCAGAAAAGAAAACATCGGGCTTTATTTAATTAAATAATAACACATTACAAAGACGATAGGCTATTTTCGATAAAACTTGAGCCGTTTTCACGTTGTTTGGTTATCTTGACATGATCGGCTGCTATCTAAAAGAAATGAGAGATTTCGAGAACATTCAAGGACAGGTAACCTCGCCTCCGTCGGGACAACTTTCGACTCGGCAATAGTCTTTACAGTCCTGTTGAGTGGCAAAGTTGTTCGAATTGCCATCACAACCGTTGAACGAGAAGGTTTGGCAAGTGCGTGATGTCGAATCATAGTACCACCGAGTCACCGCTGGACCGCACGTCGCACCGCTTTTGTATGACAACGAACACGTGTAGGCTTTAATGCAATCGTTATGCACGTTATGCACACACTGACAGCATGCGATCTTCGTTCTCAATTCGGAAAGGTGCACAATTCGGAATGCGAAAATATCTGATGCGGATTAACTTTTAAACGGCAACATGGAAACGTGTTGAACAGCATCCGTACGCTAGAGAAAATGAAATGACCAATGCGCGAGTGTTGAAAGGGTTCAAAACCCATCTACTTCAATCGAATGCATTTTAGAGCATTGTGATTTTAGAGAACAGCTGATGCGGTGGGGCTACAAGGCTCTGAGAAGTGTGTTGGCATACCTTGTGTTGGACAGCATCCGTACGTATTTCCATCGTAATAGCAGTAGTGATTCGCAGGACAAGTAGTGGTTACAGATGTCGCGCCACCACATATAATGAAATTGCCATTCGAATCAGTCAGTGCTGTACCTTGGATGCATTGTGGTTCACCTGCAATCATTCACTGCTTTTCATTTCAACTCATTTACTAATCTCATTTCCTTCCACAACAAATCTTTCTCTTGAAAATAATGACAGTAACTGCCGCGATAGAACTGTGCCCACAGCTCATGAAACAGATCGTATAGACAGAGGAGAGCACAACAAGGTCAAATGTAACTTTGAAAGTAACGAAGAAAATTGGACAATAAAACGTTCAAACAAAGAAACGGAATATCTAAATGACAATTGCAGAGCATTACAAGAGGGTAGAGTGAAACCTGACGTTCCAGAAACTGACAAATGAGCTAATGTGGAGACCACATTTCTAAAGACAACAATGGCAAATTTTTCGCATAGGCTCATTTAAAAAATTTAAAAAAAAATCCAATGCTAAAAGAAAAACGAACGAGGAAACGAAATCGAAGCATATAAAGCAGCCTTTCTTCAATCGGTGACGATAAGTGTTGGCAACTTAATTGGCTTGTGTAAATTCCGTCATCTCATCGAATGAACTTACTTCTGGCATCACGGCAGTAATCTTGGCATTCCTTGTAGGATTCGAAATTGTTAGCGTTGCCCTGGCAACCCGAGTAGATGAATTCCTCGCAGTTACCCGTTTTTGCATTGAACCACCAGCGATTACTGTATGTACCACAGTTGCCCTGCTCGCGAGGCAATTTGCATACATACCTAGTTAACGATTACAGTTATACAAAGTCCTTCGTAAAGCACTGCGACGTTTCGAAGTCAAAAATTGCCTTACTGGACGGCCAAGAGAAACAAGAGAGATATTTGCAGTTCATGGTTGCCTTGTACTACTAAAACGTGCACTACTGCTGCCCAATAACCCTAAATGTTGTGTGCGCCATAAATATTATTGATTTGCAATCGTCTTTCTCCAAAGTGAATAAAAACTGTTTATGCATATTAGTGTTTTTTTTATTTGTTTTTCGAAAATTTATTGGACCGTTCTAACTAGAATTAAAGAGGGCGCATTTGCCCGCCTCCTGTTCAATTTAATGTATGGCCTGCAAGCGGTCAAAGATGTGGTAAATTTTTGTGATAAATTGAAAGGATCATTTAAGCACTATTACCATCGGCTCTCATCCTTCTCACTTTTAATTAATTGTAATTGTGACATACTTAAGGTGATGTAAGAGAGGAATGCAAGGTCGGTGAGAGGCATCCCCCTCCCCCCTTCTCTGCCCCTCCCTCCCTCCCGGTATGGGCTATCATGTTGAAAAAAATTTTTGAAGTGTGAATTCGAGATGAAGCAGTCAAATGCGAACTTACTGTGGTCGAGGACAACACACCCCGCCGAAGGTTGTTGAGCCTGACGTTGACTCACAACTATGCGTTGAAGGGCAGGTATTGGCACCGGAGCCCGTAGGCGAGCAATCCATGTTGCGCTCACCGCTGCTGTCTTTCAACGGCTCGCCCGCACTGCACAAAACTGCAGTATCATTTAATTTAATGATTGTCTTAGATGCTTAGTGATTAAGTTGGCGTTTTTAAATCATCGACGGCAGAAAAGTTTACTATGTTGCATTGTAAGTAATTAAGACTCGCACAATGGTGTATAGGAAGGCAAAATTTACACGAATTTATTATTCACGTTTATTGCACTTTTGTTATGTTTTTCAGCTTATTTTTTACCTCTTTTCTTATAGATTCAAGCTAGCTTTGATACGAAGCATTCTAGCATGAATGCTCATGGCTTCGCTCTAGTTAATATTTCACATATAACTTCTACGCTTCTTAAGAGAGAAGACGTTTAAGTAAACCATTCTCCAGATAAACTCATTGTTCTATGGACGTTCACATGTTGATTTGGCGTTAAGTGGAGAAAGAATCTAATGTGGTTAGTGAGGTGGTCAGCTATATTCAGTTGTGCGTATAGTTTTGTTGAACTGAGAGAATGGAGTATTTTCCTTAATATGATGTTTTATGTGCAAAACTAAACGCTTTGACTACTGACATGAGTAGGCACATGAGCAACGACGCGTTCACATAAAATGCGATTAATGAGGTGATCAGCTATGTTCAGTTGTGAAGATTTACTATCAGCGAAAAAAAAAAACAAGATGAGAGAAATGAGATGGCCATCTAGATATAATCACTAATAAAGTCTAATGCATCAGTGAAACCTCACTTACAGAAATTACTTCCGACCCAAATCAACGTATGCACAATTCTAAGAAGGTTTCTATTCAAGCAGGAGAGCGTTCATTTCTCGCGAATCGTTCGTGAAATAAACAGTTGTCGGTTAAAGTATATCATTAATGAAAATTTCATCCGTAAACAACCACTTGTTTCGGCGAACAAACACGTAAATGAAATACTGCAAGTGGCCATTTCATTAGAATGTTTGAAGTAAATCTAGGAAAACTTCATACTAAAGAAAGATTTCGATCCCAAACGAGATTTCGATTAGAAGGAAGCATTTTCCTTGATTGTTTAACGGCGCTTCAGTAAGTGTTCTGTATATATGAGATGTTCAATTCGAGGGGATAACGATACATGAAAAATGGACTTACTTCGTGAACAGAACTTTTCGCAGTGATCTTGTGAGAGGAAATTGTTGAAGTTGCCACCTTGGCCGAGGTACTGAAATTGGCAACATTCGGGAATATCATTGTTGCTTTATAACATTCGTCGCAACAGTACTGCAACCCACTGACATATAAAGTTCAAATTCAAACAAATAAAAAGCAATAGCTAGACAGCTGCTCATCATTTCGTTTTCTTCCGTCTTTTCCCACTCTTTTTCATCCAAGATGCATATTGTCATCATTATTTTCTTCGAACTCATTCAAAACTATTCAAAGAACAAATAAATAAACTATCTGATCTTTTCCGGAGAACAATTACAATTTAAATTGCCCGATGAGTGATTATGGCTCGAAATAGTAAATAAGGCTTACTCTTCGAAGACGCACAAATAAACAACTAAGGGAAAGAATTTTCCGGAAGCAGAAGATGATAACTCGGGCATTCAAGACTCTCCTTAGATTATCAAAAATATGAAGAGTGACAAGCAAAATTGACTGTTCCCACAGAATGATGAAAATGCGTAGTTGAACACAAGCAGGAAAGGAATGCAATGAAGCGTTATTACTCATTGCTAGCGATGTGTCTACACGTTTAGCACAACCGATTTCAGATCTAATTATTATATATATTTTTTGAAATATCTCATTCCGATTCTCTTCCCTTCTCCGAAGATGATGTCGTTATCCATGTGGGAACTGATTCGCTAGAAAAAAACCGGTTTACTTTTTACTCGATTTTAGTAGCACAAGAAACAGGAAGGTAGTTTATGATATGAGACTATAGCGAACCAAAATTATAAAGTGGAGAACTATTAAATAGCTCTTTTGAATCTGGACAGGGGCGGAGAAAACGGAAATTGTAAGGAATGCAAGGGTGGAATAGCTAGTGATAAGAAATTTGGAATTCATAGCAGTTTGCCTGCTATCATTCCATGCGCGGAATGTTCTGATCTAATAGGATATGCTTTGAAGAGATGGAATTAAAAGTTTGGGGGATGGAAAATTTGCGAAAAGCTTACCGAAAACTGAATGCAACGTCCTTCTCTCGAGTCGTAATAGAAGCGCGGATAGGTATTGCCTGTACCGTCAGGGATTCCGACATCAAAATATTCGACGGGTAAGCCACCGGCTGTGTTGTAGACTTCCGTTGGAATTGCTCCGTTCCTTGAGCATATGTGCACTACAACAGTTGACGCTCAACATTACAACAGTTGCATTTTTGACATATTAGAAGATTTTGCATTTCGTTTAACCTCCTATATTTAATTTTGCATTTCGTCTAACCTCCTATATTTAATTTTGCATTTCGTTTAACCTCCTATACTTAATTTTGCATTTCGTCTAACCTCCTATATTTAATTTTGCATTTCGTTTAACCTCCTATATTTAATTTTGCATTTCGTTTAACCTCCTATATTTAATTTTGCATTTCGTTTAACCTCCTATATATAATCTTTCCACCAAGTTGCTGTCGTTTATTTCTTATGTGCAGGTTTTCGCACCGGAATGAGGTCAGACTTTTTAAACACCGAGAAAAGAATAAATCTCTGAAAGCATGATCAACGTTTTTGAAGGTCGGATTAATGCAACGTTTTGTGAATGTTGTTCTCGATCGTATTGCCATTACGATGTATTTGTTATCGCTGATGAAAGGAATAACGCAGAATGGCTCACGATAAGTGGGACAGCACTGTTGTAGCGTTCCCATCGTTGTGCAAACGTAGTTGGCATTATTGCAACCGTTGTCACTTCCTTGACAATGGACTGGCTCCTGTTTTACGCCGGTGGTACGATCTCGGTACAGTGGTAGACCGCGGTTACACGCTGAAGTCAACACAAAAATTTCGAGAAATCTCATTTGATTGCAAATTTTGCGAGCGAATTGGGATCTACGTTTGTCAGTCATTACTCTAAACTCCTTATAAGAAGTTTTGTTAAGTTATATCCGTACTGAAATGCTTTTCTCTGAATTAGCTGAATTTTAATTTAATAAATTTTGCTCATAATTTATAATTTTTTGCATTGTCTTATTTTCTGTCTCATTTCTTACTAGTTCAGTTTTTATTTTTCACCATATGAAAAACTTTTTTCGACTCTTCGTTATTTTCTTTCGAAAACTTTTTCGTTTAAAAAATCTCTTCAGTGCTTCGTAATAAGTTGCCACGCGGATGGGGCAATCAAGCCGATTTTTAGCTGCAACAGTAGCTCCGTTTCGAGTTTAAATGACAACTACTGTAAGCCATTCACTGTTACATTGCTTCGTGCGCTCGTGTTGTGTCGGCGAATTGCGTCGGCAGAGTTCCAGGTGAAGTGGTATAGGGCGGGTGGCTGGGGGACAGGGTGGGAGCAGGTTGGGAAGTACGTCGGGTTGTTGAGGGCGGGAGAGGGGTTGGGCTGAGCTCAGACTTTGTTGCTAGCGGTCATTCTCCCCCCTCATTGTTTCGTCCAGGCGGCCATCCCAACCATTGTTTTGTTGGGGTGGACGAAGTGCGGAACGTGGCGATCGCGCGTAGTTGTGGAAAATGCAGTGGTGGTTGTGGGGGAGTAAGGCTGCGCCACTTGTGATCCTCGACCGCCCCCCACAAGAGGTGCTGCGAATTATGCGTCACTTGTCTATGTCAACAATAGCGCTGGGCGTCAGCCTAAAGCCGCCAACAGTGAGGATGCGATACAGGTGCTCGAAGATAAGGTAAATGAGTCGGAAGATACTCAGAGTATTACCACATTCCTATACTGAGAATTCTGCTAGCAAGGAAGAAAACGGGTACCGCTGCAGTCAGCTGCATAGCAAAAGTGACAGCCGCGAAGGGATCTGACTGAAATTGAATGTGCGGTGGGAGGGTCATGGCCACTCCTCAGCCACCATCGGAATCCTTGAAGGAAAAGTGGATGAAGGAGCTAGAGTCAGGCGAGTTTCGCAGGGCCATGGGTTTTCACGGACACAGGTTATCGGACGACGGCCAGAGTTCCAGGGAAGGCGCAAAGTCATCGTCACGGTTCACCATATTAGAGAGTTTATTATATTACGTCGATACAGCAGGACAGCTAGCGGTTGGTTTTTCCTCATCAGCGCAGTGTGCACCGTTCCATGAGCGACGCGATGGTAAGGTAGGGGCGTGCATTGCTGCGGGCGCAAAATGCACTCCGCCTTGAAGGTGGAATAGTACTGTGCTCAAATGCGAGTTGATTGTGCGAGTAGTTATCTAAGTGCGAGGTCAGTGTGCTGAACCGAACCGCTTGACACAACCTGTCGCCACTACAAGCTGTTGTATATAAGGAACCATTTGAAATCTAGTCGTGGATGTGTTAAAGCTAGGCTAGACGCAAAACTGCAGTATTTGCGTGCTAGTGATGATCGAGCACTTCGTTAAATATGTGATCACTGCACCGTTTCCCCGCGGCGGCAGAAACGGTTGCTGCAAACATCTGCACAATGCACCTTGGCGCTTCTTGAGTGACAAAGGGATTGAGTTCATGAATTCCATTCTCGACAAGACCAGTTCGGGATTTTCGATCGAATGACCAACTGTCTTTTGTTGTAACCCGTGTTGCAGCTGTGAGGCAGAGAGGGAGGTACACCGACAAGAATGTTGAAGACCTCAACGGGCAATAGCAGTACTGCTGCAAAAAGGTCAGGCGTATAACGTCCTTCATCATACAACAACGAGCGAGTTGTTGTACGTTCTAGTGCTTGGCTGGGATGCACGATTCGCGCCATAGGTGAAGTACAACACTGTGTTCGGGCGATGGAGGAAGAAACGCGCGAAGTGTTAAACGGATGTCTACACAGATTCAAAAAGCTGCAAGCGCTCAGGTACTGTTTCGGTCAGTGGGTCATGTTTATGAAACGGGAGTCCAGGCGTTTAGCAAATCTTATGCTAGACTAATCAAACAAGGGTAGCTGTCGTATCATGGCGCTCGAAGTCTTCAGGCATCTTGAGGCCAGTCGAATTCGCAGAGACAGGACCTCTGAGTGTCTTACTGGACTGGCTGTGTCCGCTTCGAAAGGAAGTGACTGAGTCCACATTTCACCCTCGTAAATAACGCTGTGGGGTCTTTCGCGATAGGGATGAGACGATGAAGGGCAGTTCACCGATCTGCAGTGAGTCTGAAGAGTTAATTTCAAATGTGTAGTCGAAAAGGTAATCCTCAGGCACTCTGTGGGATTAGGTTATGGTAAAGGAGAGAATGTGCGTCTTGTTCGTGGCTGACCCATCTTCTAGATGAGTCGGCTCGAACGCTGCACGATGACCGTGGCCAGCGCAAAGAGGGACAGGACCTGGGAGGTCATCCGCAGAAGCGCCATCGAAGAAATTTCTCTCGTCCTGAGGAACCAAACTCCTTTGCTGCTTGCGTCTACTGCCTTGTCCACGCGGGATCAGGCTGTTTCTTCGGAGGTGACGAGCCACCCAGTGATCAGTTTTCCTTCCGCGACCCATTTTCCGTTTTTCTTTTTTTTCCTTATGTTGTATGTTCCTGCTCCTACCTAAATTTCGTTGCAACCGCCGTGACGTGGTAGGTGATGTTTACGAATTCTGCCTTTGCGCATTATATTTTCATTAATACTCGTTGTTTTAGTAGCTTTTTTATTTCGTTTTTAATTTTCGTTTCTATGGCTGACATCCCTCCGTGAACACCTGCAATCGTTCGCCATAATGTTAAACGCCATTCGGGAATGGGATAATTGCCGATTATCTGGTCGTAACGCAGGACGTCGGAAGCATGCCAGCGGAGTCGAATACTTCGGTATCCTGTACGCCTCGTAGGGTGTGGTTTGTTGCTATGCAGCGATGCCTTTGCCTGCGCTTTGTTGGCTCTTGGGTAGAGGCTTGTCGCGCTCAGGAATGATCATGATGGTGGCCGAATTTTTAGCTGCAACAGTAGCTTCGTTTTGCGTTTAAAGATATCTACTGTATGTGATGCTATGTCGTTATCGATGAGAAGTGGTTATTCCAGATGCTGTGTCGTTATCGATGAGAAGTGGTTATTCCATTCGCTTCGTGTGAGTGGTGCTCTCGTTATGTGTTGACAGATTTTTTTTTCTTTAGTAAGGGCAAAGTCAGAGGCGAAACGGGGGAGGAGGGGGACGCCTGGGGCGACACTTTCGCAGTCTCATAGGAGTGCATCCTCGCTTCGATGGAGTCGAAAAAGGTTAGTCTGCTGTTACCGTCTCTCTTTGCATCCTACTTTTTCGTAAACTACTTTGGTGGCCCGGATCCGCCTTGATTGGTTTATCGGACTGCAAAAAAAAGTGCTTAGTTATGCACTAACAGCGCCATGCGTGTTGCCGCCAAAAAATGGCCCGCATACAACATGTTAACTGATTTATTGAGGGCCAAATGGCGGTCAGCCTCTAACGGTTGCTGTCCCCTCAACCGCTTCTTTATTCTTTCTTGGTGCAACTTTTTTTGTGCTCGGGAATCTTTCCGAGCTCGGAATGTCAAGTTTGTTCCTAAAGCTCTATGTATTCGCACTAGCGAGTGTAACGATTCCTTGGTTTTTTAAGTGAATCGTTCATTCCGATGGACTTTCGCGCGGAATGCTTCGGGATAGGACTTCTGTCCAAGCGGAAATTACATCTGTGCAGTAACCTACACTATTATATCTCAGTGCCATTTCTTGCTTCTTCGTACGACTCCAAAGTGCTCCTACGTAAGTTTACTTAGAGTTCGGGTTAAGCTTAACTTTGGTTTTCTGCGCTTTGAAATAAATGTTTCACGTCTATTATGCGGGCTCTAAGTAATAAGGTGCAGGTGCGTAGTATTTGGGCAGGACAATACCCACATATTGAGGGGGGCACGAGCCAGTAGTTCATAGAATGTCGTCTGTTTCCGGGTTTGGTTTGATCGGCTCGATGAAGTTTGCGCAAAGCGGTGTTTACTTAACAACTGTGTCTTAATCTCCGAAATCGCCTTTAAGAGTGTACACTTCGTTTTGTGCTCAAACACTTGCCTTTCCTGCCGCACGAAGTCTCTCTGTTCCGCGGTGTTTTTTTTTTTTTTTGCGTTCATCCGCTTAAAACTTTAATAGCGTTCGTTCATCGCGAACACGCACTTGTTGCAAACGACATGCATGCTTTGAGCATGTTATTCGCGCAATATAAGCGAAGAGAAAAGGAACTGGCTAAGAAGATGTTTGTCCACCTTTGCCACGCTTTTTTGTTTTGTTTCCCGCTTCAAAAAGTTGCCCTGACATTGCTATCAGTTTTCAGAAATTGTATGTTTTTGTTCTTCTTTCTGTTCTTTGTAAATTGCTGTATGTCAGACGTTCCCAGCTCTTCAGAATATTCTCACTCTTCACGTGTTATTTCTTATTGATTCATATGACGTCAAGTGGCTGAAGTGATCAATTACCAACAGACATACGCGAAAATCGTCCATGGAGGTGGTGAGTCCAACAGGCAACCCAAAACATAGAAAAACCGCTGAAATTCCATATCAGATTTTTAAGCGACACCATCTTTTTATACCTGTGACTAAAAATGAGGGCAGTACAACATTCAACCGAGCAACCAGTAAACATGCTCAGAAGCTTATAGCCATTTACAATAGCAGCAGTCTACCGTACTACACCAATTAAAACCGCTTGACATAATTTCCCCTCAAATAAACTGTGTATGATGAAAAGAGTACCCTGCCGTCAAACTCTGGAAAAGACCACAGAAGCCTGAAGTTTGGTACTAAAAGCGGCATTCAGTGAAGGCTGAGAAAATAGTTTTAACTCCCGCTAGCTCTCTTATCTTGAAATGAAAAGCGGTGAACTTTACAGCTGTTGGGGCTTTATTCGAGACAGCGCGGTTAACAAGTTTCTTTAGAATTCAGTTTATCGGTGTCTTTCGAAGGATTGTCCTTTCGGACAGTGAATAAATCCTGCTTTGCAGTTTTTGATGTCAGCATCCCTGTAAAGAAGCTAAGGATCAAGCGATTTCTGCGGCCGCTGGGAGGAGAATATGGGCGATCGAATCATGAACATAATTTTTATCATCTAAAAAGATATAAAGAGGGCGAAGGATTTTTTGAAAGTTTAAATAACTCTTAAAAATTTTTACTTTTATAGCTGATGTTGCTGAAATTTTTCGATACAGGCGAATCGAACAGAAAAAAGTAGGCTTCATCATCAGTTTTCGTTTCCTGTTAGCGCTTCCTTGGTTATTGAAAGTACGTAAATGTGTGCATGTAACTCATAACTACTCAGTTTTGAGGTAGAAGCAGGATTGTTACCGCAGCAGGAATTGTGTGCGTTGGCGTATGATTGACGCGCCGATAGTTTCAGCTCAAGAAATAGAGAAGCGATCGCCGTGAAAGTTTGCAAGGCTAATCGATGACGTGGCGAGCGTTCCCAGACATAATTTGCATAGGACACGAAATTCTGGATGAGTTAGACGCTTGCGAAATGAGGTGGTGGCAATGATAGGTGAGGAACTTAATTGTCCTCAGGTTCAATTGCTAAGGATCAAAAGTTGGGCCCGTATGGTGCAGAACGTCTCAAACTGCAGCATGCATGGAGATTGAAACTCAGAGTCTGAATTTGTGCATGAGAAATGAAAAGATTTAAGGAAACGAGTGCCGAAATTGCTGGGGATTAGTCACGAATGGCAGCAGCGGTTTCAAAGTCCTGCGCAGCTCGCTTGACCACCATCAGTCCACGTCCGACTGAGGTGCGGCTGATTGATCAGAAATCCTTGTTCATAACCAAGCATTCTTCATTTCGTTTTCATACATTCAGTAGACCATTTAACTGGGATTGCGGAAGCAGAATATCGCGTCAGACTCTTGGTGAGCTTCGCAACTTGTTTTGAAGAGATGCCGCACCAGAACTCGCGTAGTGATTTGGGCAGTCGCCGCAAACACTCCGCGCTATGCCAAAATACTGTTCAACCTATTAAAATGGTAGCAGACGGTACTTCGACATCCATGAAGCTACCATGGTGAATGGATAAACCGGCGAAAATGAAAAATTTAAAATTTTCCTGTTGTGGTGATGGGAATGCCCTCGGTTTCACAAGTCATATGGGGCAGTCATTCGAAGGCTTCTTTGGCTGATTTCCAACGAGGTAATTTGGTAAGAGGGTTTCTCTGATTTGAAAGCTTTCAGCTTAGGGTAACAAATTCTCCTTGACTTTGATGTACAGTAAAATCATCAAAGGGAAGCAAAAGTTGCTGGGTCACATGGAGGAGGAGGTGTGAAATTTCATAGGTGTCTGAAACTCGCTTCCGTTATATGTCTAACATTTTCATGATGAAATGTGATACGTCTAGCATTTTAGTTTGCATTTATTTGAAACAGAACAATATTCTTCCGTGCAGAAGAATTTTGCTGCTTGAGCTAAGGCTTCCCGATTGGCCATCCATATATGTAGGCCTCTCAAGTTCTCATCCGTAGAGCGTGCAACAATTTAATGGTGAGCTTACTTTGTTTGCAGTAGCTCTCGCAGTGATCCTTGGTTTGGAAGTTGTTTGCGTTGCCGCCATATCCTTGATACTTGAGTTCTCGGCACTCACCGGTGATAGGGTCGTGGTACCAGTGGTTTAAGGTTGTGCCACCTCCCGGTGGAGTATAACCCTCATTTGGCGGTTGGATACACGCGAATGCTGAAAAGAATTGCATCGTGCGAAAATGAAAAATTGTCCTCGTTGGGTGGAATAACGTTATATCTTCTTTTGGCTACTGAGCTTTTTCTCCATTTTTGTAATCAAGCTTCTGTTTGGTTTTTAAGAAATTTGTAAAGTTCTGCGGCTGCAACCGCTTGGATAGTGGAACAAACGGTAACCGAACAATGAATCAAGCGCGCATTTTTACCTGTTTATTTTATTTTTCCTACCGACGTCGAAATTGTCTGGTCGAATTATCCCGTAAAACTGCAATTATCATGGCGCAAGGAACGTAAGGGGATGTGGCGTGGCGTGGATGACCCAGTACCGGAAGAAGCACTGTTGTAAAAAATGGATTCGTGAAATAGTCCAGTATTCTCGGAGAAGAAACTTCAAGTTCTAGCGTTTTTGTGATTTTTACGACCATGCACTGCAATTTGTCCTTTGGCTTTACTCACCCTGTGATTTCGTGATGCCGACCTAGAGTTTGAGGATGGTTGTGGAAATTGTTCATAAAGAACTTTTTCTCGTGCAGCGCTTTCGAATATTCTTTCACCGACTACCAAATTGTGGCGCTATAAAACCCACTCTTCTATGGCTCGATTTTTTAGATGAAAACGAAGAAAAGAACGTGAAGAGATGAGATTCATATAGTGTGGTTAAAGTGAATTTACAATGTTAATGACATCGTACGAACAATGTTTCGCGGAAATTATTTCTACGTTGGATTTGGTAAATAAAGCGGGAACGTGCCTCTTGAGGGACAGCAGAAGCTGATCGGGTTGTTGACGGTGCAGTCGTCACTGTCGCAAATGCAGTCGTAAGCGAGGGCGCCGATCGCCTCGCAGGTTGCATCTGCGCCTCCGTAGCATTGTTGCACTTGGTTCTCGATACGGAACTTCGGATTGTTCCCGTTCAGAGGACAGAAACCGTAATTGAGGCAAACAAGGCCATCGCGAGTTCTAAATATCACTTCGCCTTTGCGCCGAAAAATATCGCCGCTTATGCTCCGCTTTTGTTCCTGTTGGCTCTTGCTTTACTTAATGGTTACATAGTTGTCTGCCATACTGGTTCTGTAGGAGCTGGCGAGACGTTTTGGAACTGCATGAAGCAGCGAGTTTTCCTAATAAGTGTAAGTTCGTCACATTGTCTTAATTCTGTAAATTTTTGAATTTGCAGAATTAAGACAATGTTACGGAATAGTCGTCCACAATTCAGACACCCAATGATAAACGAGATCGCTTAGAAAATCCACTCTGCATATTCCATTATTATGATATCTTTGATGAAAGCTCCGCACTTCATTATAAGTCACGAATACGAACTTCCTTATGGATTCATACGCTTGGAAAGAAGCTGTAGAGAATGTGTCTGAGTAACAAAGGGTAAACGAATTCACGGGGAAGCACTCTGTCGGGTCGGTTAAAATATTAGTGAAAAGCATATTTCATCATGTTTCATTAATTTTTGGAACCGGCTGGTCTGATGAACTAAACGGAAATAAGTTTAGTCTTCAATCGTTTCTCCTTTCGCTTGTCTTGCGCAGTTGTTGAGAGCTGAAATTTTCTTATGTAAACTCAAGTCTCCACAGCTCATCCATAAGCAGAAAAACTAGAAAGATGGTACGGATCCTTCATTATGCGCAACAAATTCCATTTTCTATTTCTCTGTATTAGCACTCGACTGGAATTCCGATAAGGTAGCGCACAGTAAACATGCGAACAAGCACAGTAATGCCATAACACACTTTCTGCAACAAGATCTAAAAAGCATCAGGAAAATTCATCGAAAGTGAGAGGGGATTGGTAGTATACGGGTCGATGAGGGTTAAAAAAGGAACGTATTGTGTTAAGCGTGTCGCACTATTTTTCGACTGCTCATCCAAATGGTTGGTGGTACGCAGGCAGAAACACGAATTATTACGGCAGTAAACCTAGTGCATTCTCCTACCCATTTCATCATTTCTCGCAATGGCAGACCACTTCTGTTTCATCTTTTACTTTAAAGATGAAACAGAAGTGGTCTGCCATTCTGGGCTTTGTTGAACTTCTCAACTTTTGTTCTGCTACCGTAGTATTTTCCGAGGCAAAATTACTCAGCAGTCACATCATTAGTTCATAATAAGCGCAAAAATTTGGAGAGGTTAAAAGAGGAAAGAACCGTCTTTAATAGACGATAATTTGATGTGAAGTGTTCACCTTTTGTTTGTAGCGTTTGTTATGGATGAAAATTTGGATGATAGTTTGCCATGGATGAAGAATTAGAACGATATCTAAGGGCGGTAAGGGTAGAAGGGAGAGGCGGGTTTGGGAAAGGGAAAAGGCTAAGCCGTTTATACCTGAACGGAGGTTGGTTGTTAGCGCAGCGACACTCTCCTGATCTACAATATGCTCCAGGCCAAACAGCTTCGCATTGTCGGTTCTGTGTGCAGCCCGACTCGCCGGGATTGATCTCTGCAGGTGATCGTTTCGTTCATTACATTGTTGCATTTAGTTGTGAATTGTTCTCCAAAATTATTAGGCTAAGCCGTGAGTAGCGGTAACGCATAGAGTTGTGCTTTTGCAAAATTGCGCATCGTTTCACAAATACAAGCTTTCAAGTTCTATTACTGAAGGTCCCAGTCAGCAACCCTACCTCGTGCTGTAATCCTCAGCGTTTACATTATGTTCAATGATTACGTTGTCTGGAAATCTAAAGGGCGTTTTGAGGAATAAGGTTGGAGGATGACACTAAGTTGCAGTCAGCGCTATTGAAGGGATGAGCCGATATGTGATGTCAAAGACTCCTTAACGATGAATTTGAAATCTCGATGTGGAGAGTGTGCGTAACTTGAAGCGGATCATAAAATTTTTCTAAAAGCATGTCAGGCCAAAAATTCTGAACACTTGCGCCAAATTTTAAACTGAGGATTGGTGTTTGGTTAATTATCATTTGCACGGCTTGTGCATGCGTTTTGCTCAACGAGCACAGCGTTTTGAGGTTATGTTGATGTGGTATGGGCGAGAACAAAGGATGTATGTAAGCGTCTATGGGGTCGGTCGTCAACCCGTTCTTGTTGAAATGTTAGTTTAGCTGAGAAAGTAAAATTAAAAACCAGCGTACTTTTAAAGCAAATTTTTTTTTCTATTCTAAACAATAGAGCTTTGATGAACCCCGATAGCAATGTAATAGTGTACAGCGTTATTCTGTTGGATTCATCACCGTTCCCTCCAGATTTGTTTGAGAGAGTCAGCATTTCAAAATTCACATTTGAAACCTTTGTCTCTTGTCAGGAGAGGTAGAAGTAAATATATTCGAGAAAATGGCATTCTATTCAGGGAATTTAAGGTGGAAGTTATCTGTAATCATTGTGTTAGATATTCGAATGAAGTGTGTAGAAAAGAAACAAAAGTATAGCTTCAAGGAAAGCTGCCATCAGAAGAGATCCCGACATACTACAAATTCGATTTTTCGTATCGTTTAGCGGAGGGTTGGAGGGATCATCCTTAACATTGTTGTCCCATCTCACTTGTGGCTTTTTTAAAAAAAGGCTTGAGATTATTATACTCGACGCAAGCAGAATGCGACGATTTTGTGCGTTTTTTCCTTTTTTTTTTTTCAAATTTAAGAAAGGTGTTTTTCTTCTGTGCGCCTATCTGTTTGTCAGCGCTTTGCTTCCCGTTATGTAATTTAGCTAAGATACGCTGAGAAATTTAGCCTGTCCATCAGCTTCCGACGTAAACGGCATTCCACGTAACAGTGTAATTTGCTGTTCTTCAGCGGATTTAGCCTAATTGCTTCCTAAAGCGTCCGAAGGCGCAGGGTGTATGACTTTTCAAATCGTTATCGTCAAAAGTTCGTCATTCGCTTTTGTAGTCTGTGATTACGTGGTATTGCGCAGTGCGATAAGCTGAAATTAGGCGACTAAGAGAAATGTGATCAATCAAAGAAATATGATGAGGTTGGTGCTAACAGCGAGTTAGCACCCCACAACTCACTTCTCCAACAATAGGAGTCGATCTCGACGTACGTCGTTAGACAGGCACAACGTTTATTACCAGCACAGTAGTTGCCGGTACCACAATCGGTTGATACTTCACACGGCCGTCCAACGGTGCCGTGCTGAGCATATACTTTTGAAAGTGATGCAGTAGCAACAACCAGTAGGGAAAGCAAATCGGAGAATAGAAGTTTCAGCGAGGCATTGCTCTTTGAAGTCATTGGCGATACAAATGTTCGAGAGAACCAAGTTTTATGCCGCAGATGATGTGAATGCTTGGGTGATTTGGACCTGATGCAACTGTCGAAAGTCTCGCCAAGGTTAGGGCTAGAACAGTACACGAGCGGAGCCTGCTGCGCACGGACGGTACGGAGAGTACTGTTCGGGTGCTAATGCTGCTTGGAAACTGCAAGCTAGGTGGACGGGGGCTCGCAAGAGGCCTTATTTTGTGGGCGGATGCTAGCTGAGCTGCTCTTTTAGCTGCCACCATTATTTACCCATCAAAGGTGAAGCACTCAACCTCACTCCCACAAAATAATGCACCACCTTCGTTGAACTCACCACAACTACACGATCTGGGTAGTATAGGCTTGTTCGCTTTTCGTTAAATTCTGCAAAGAATTCGCTAAAACAGTAGTGCAAGCATCTTTGCCCAATTAGACACAATCCAGTTATTGAGAGCATGAAGAAGAAAATTGTGCTGGGGAGATCTAGCGTAAATTTTCAGAACTTAAGGAATATATATCTTCAGGGAATCGATTTCTTTTTCCTCTAACTTGGATAGAGAGTCAAAGGCAACGCTTGTTAAGGAATACAGGTGCCAGTGTCATAAATAATAGTAAAAGGCAATAAGTTTGAATAAAGTTAGCTTCACCTGGACTCACAAATTAAATGATAAATTGAACAAAACAAGCGTTTTCTGCGTGAAAAATGAGATGAAAAATTGTACGAAGTAAGCGTTTCCTGCGCTCAGTTCATTGTATACGAGGAATACGTTTAACAAAACGCAAAGGAACGTTTCATGCACAAGAATTACTAGAAAAACGACGGAAATGCTGCTGCTTATCAAGCTTCGTAAAAGTGAATTCAAAAGCCATTTTTGTTGGCGGTGTTCGTACTCTTGCACATGTGCATTTGTTGTTACGCAGTTACCACTGTGCCTATTAGCTCATAATTTCGTCTTCTCAGCTTTGCATGATTGGACAAAGCAAATTTTTTCTGAAAATGAGCGAAATGTTTGCATGATATGCGACTTTCATCAGCAGACGATGAAATCAGCTGGTGCTTTGCAAATGGTTGTATTGAATGAAGTGCTGCCTCTCTGTAAACGTCATTACGAATAGACATATTAGTGTGCCAATCTTCCTTTCAAAGTTGCGAAGAGCAGGTGCAGGGAAGTAGAGCGAGCTACCGATGAGCGATGAGCATTGAGGGGGGTTTTTTTTTTTGATTGCTGAAAGTTGAACTTAGCTACTGTTAGAAGGAGAGGAGGAGTGAGTTCGAAATGAATGTCTCTATGCTTGCTTAGATTCATTGACGACATCAGCTGCGTTGCATTCATACTTCCTTTTCAAAGCAACCTCTCAAAAAGCTTCTTTCTGTCATAAAACCACAAAAGAAAAACCCGAACGAGCTTTTTCTGCTTAGCCGAACTGAACAAAGAGGATAACTTGGGCGCTATGGCAAACTTGAAAAATGGTCTTTGCTGAGAGTTTTGCAGACTAGAAATCTTCCAAGCGCGTTTTTTGCGCATTTTTTAAAGCAGGAAATGTGGACGATAACGAGTAATCGATTTCGTCTTTAGTTCGGAAGCTCTATAAAAGAGAACACAACCACTACGGCAAGAATTTTTTTTTAAAGATTGTCAGAAATATTTCCTAATATTTTCAGTGCACTGAGCACGCAAAGGTCATAGAGTGCTGACATCTAGAAAGACTGTGGGCCAATTTGTTTAGGGTGGTTATTTTGAAGATACAGCACGGTTAGTGGTGTACTTGTGAGCTGAAAGGGATTGACCGATACGCGATGAACGATGACTGAGTAATAGAACGTTAGATGGCGAAATGTGGGGTGCCAAGGAAGATGGGGCTGTTCGAGTTGTTGTGTGCTCAGGGTTGATCACGTCACGAAAACAAACCACTACCTCACCTTTTCGCTGCCAGTGTTCTAATAGTCGTGCTGTTTGAAAAGTTCAGGAAGCAAAAAAAAGGTGAGTACTTTTTAAAAGTTTATAGTAATGAGAAGTTTTGTTTCGCTATTGCGATCCTCAAAGCGCGTCTTGTCGACTGCATGTATGCTGCTGGAGTACGATGTAATCAGTTTTAACACAATTTATTCATCGGTTTAGGGCGAGTCATATCGTTCGACATTTGTGATAGGATCCGAAATGTAACATTAAAGACCTTTAACGTGTTTTCACAACTTCCAGACAAAGATTTAGTAACGCAAGAGTAATTCTGAGTTTTGCATTTACGCGCGTTTTGCATTGCATTACCCGACGAATAACAGACAAAATGCGATATTCTCTGCACATTCACTGATGCTCGAAAATGATTGAAAGTTATTGCAGTCACATCAAAATTTCTCACCGTGCATAAACACATGTTTGTCTTTTTAACAGATCCAAGCTATAAGCTGCAAGAGGCTCAGTTATGAAATCTGTAGGCAGTTGTCTGTTGCTGTTGACCGAAGATTCGTTTTAAACGACTTAATTTTTAGGTCATTCCAAAGATGTGTAATAAAATTCGAAGGATGTAAGCATAATAAGGCCTTCTTGATGATATCGGTGCTATCCTAACAGAGGCGAATGCAAATAAGCACCAGGAGACCATAACTTAAAGCATCCATTGTATAGAGATAGTAAATAAGATAATCCTGCTGATTTTGCAGCAGTAGACGATGCCTTGATCACGAAAGAACTGTGGCTGAGTCTTGGTAACTTCAAGGTTTGTGCCGTAGTTACGGGAAAGCAAGCTTCAGAGGCTATAGACCTTCTAGAGGAAAGTGAGCTTTATTAGACCTTTTTTTACTACAGGAGTTCATAGTATTTCACTCAAAGAGCTGTTGAGGGTAGCGGGAAGAGCTAGTGGAGGAAAGGGGTCATTAGGTTTACGGCTTACTAGAGGGGAGATTGGGTTATTCGGGAGGGGGGAGGGGGGCCGAGCAGATTATTGGATGTAATCCGAGAGATTCTATGAAGCTCGTTTCATTAGATTATCGTATCTTCCATCTTTCTGTTATCGGCATAGAGTCTCCTACATAACATCTCTTTTGATATATTTCATTCATTCAGGCGCACGACTGGTAGCAGTTCCATTGTTTAGGAATTTTTTTCGTCTAGTTAATGCTTTTTGACTTTAGCTTCTACATAACTGTGAAAGCTAATCGATACTTTGAAACTCCATTATTTTGATTTATTTCGGGCTCGTTGCAATGGAGTCGCTGAATGAGATCAGCAAGCACTGTCACGAGAAATGGTTCAACTGCATTGTTGTCACTTCCTTGTTAATTTCACTTATTCTTTGTGAAAATTGCCCTAAAAAAATGGAGTGCAGAAAGCTTACTAGAGTTCACTTTTAGAACTGTAACACTTGGGAGGAAGCATGCTTGCGGAACAGATAATGCGGGAGATGTGGGCCCTGAAGACCTCTACAGAGGTGACATGTGGGAGGGGAAGATGACGTTAAAGGGAAAGAAAATGTGCACAACTTGTATTAAACTGGAAAAGTAATGCGCAAGTGCTAGTGGGTCTACATTTTACCAGATAAACCTATAAAGCTGGTCTTTGAAAGTGCTGATATTGTGAAAGGAGCGAATTTATTTGCTGATGCGAAAAGGTAATAGAGACAATAGCGATGCCAAAGTTAATGAATCTTCCCGCGAAAAACATTCCTGCATGCGCGGAAAGGGGA
>JPKZ01001747.1:251518-274823 GCA_000803305.1 Toxocara canis
CCCCCCCCCCCTCCCCGGATGTTTTTCTTACGTTTCTGTCATGGCCGACATGATAGAAACATAAGATAACCACCGATTGGCAAATTAACAGCTGCGCCTTTACACAAAAGGGTACTTGAAACATTCAAAGCACTGGATTAAGGCGGCGAAGGAAATTCAAGTAAATCCAGGTTTCCGAATAATGAGTATGAGTAACGCCCTTAAGGCGGGTCGCAATAAGTAGTCTAGCATATAAAATAACCGCTGTAACATGCTGCTAGCTGCTATATTATATAAATGGTACATAAAGACACAACGACTAACTTCCTCATGGACCACTGAGTCGGTTAACTTAGGTCACTCTACACGTTAGCCCACATCCCCTCTCGCAACATGCACCTCCTGTGCACGTTGAGTTAGTGAAAAACCCCCTTAGCTTTCAGCAGTTTGAGAGTTATTCTTCAAAAAGCGTGTTCGTCTGGTAGAAGACAGTCATCGAAACTTGCACTGACGGCTGTGCCAGCGGCAACTCATTTATTTGCTTTTATCTTGTTTTCGTTATCTTGCATAACCCACCGAGAACATTTCCCCGCACACGCAAACCCACCTCTCCGCATCGCCTAATTTTGTCTATTTCGCTGCCTCACCCACAAGCAGAATTTAGCTCAACATGCGTTTCCAAAGACAAAACCTAGTAACATTAGCACTATTTTAGCCGAATACAGAAAATCATCCTAATTGGGACTTGTTAAAATAACGCTGTATTCTTCTAGGCTAGAAATGAAACGATTATTGTTGAACACATTCACATAAATGTTGCAAAGGCGTACTCGTAAAGATTAATGGAAGCCATCAAAAATAATGAGTACACAAAAGCAATACATAAGAAAGGAAGGCGTCAACGTTTTTGGGTGGTCAACGAAAGTTTGCCACTTTTCACGTGCGCGAAACTATCTTCCAAAGCATGGTCAACGAAAGTTTGCCACTTTTCACGTGCGCGAAACTATCTTCCAAAGCAATGTATATATGCAGAACGAAGCAGCTATGTGAAACTTTATAGCAAACAACTGCGCTAAATGTGATTACTTTGATGGCGAAAGATTTCGACAAAAAGACGTTCGGAAATGGTACTGACATGATCGGTACAGAAAGGTCATCTACAAAATTTAAGCATCAATTTTTGGTTTAGAGCTGTGGTTCACAAAAAAAGCAGTTTTCCGCCCAAAGCAGTTTCTTCCTCATGGGTCCTCTTCAAGCTACGCTACTCTGTATTAGAGTGGGTGCTGCAAAATGTGTGTATAAGGCAATGTGGCCCACTTCGTAAGGGACACTCTTTGAAGTAAGCTGTATGGATGTGTGTGTGTGTGTGCGTTCGTGCACAGGGGAGAACAGCGCCACAGAGAGCAACCGTGTGGGCTGCTCGCGTCCCGACAGCGGCACACCATTTATTAGCGGCAAGATTTAAAGTTGCGCTTCTGTGCGTGTGTTTGATATATGAATGGTTGCGAGTTGGGCCTCCATCGACATCTCTCTCTCGCTCTATCTCGACATGTTCGCTGAACCAGATTCTCCCTTGCTCCCACAGGCAGTCGAACCACTTGTGCGGCAAAAATCCTCTAGACCAACATGCAACAAAACGTTTCACCAGCCAACTGATCAGCACTAAGCTTGCACTCATAATTTTAAGGAATATTTTGCTTGCCATTCTCTTTATTCCCTCACAGCTATGCATCTAATTCAGTTTCTCACCCAGAAAGTGATCCTCTTCTCTTCGAACGTTAGAGATATGGGCGTCTGCGGGGACACAGCACATCAGTCTTTGGTTTTTACACTGATGGCTTATATTCACCTGCTCAACACTGCAAGCAGGGAAACCGACCATCGTTTTGTTCGTCTTTTATAGGCACTACTTACCGGCACACTCTTGTAGAGCTGTTCAGCGAAAAGCAGCGACGAAGGTCTGCCCCGTCTTCTGGATGTGACTCAAATCGGCTCGTAATTCATTTTGGTCATGCACAAATAATATGAACAGATATCAGATAAAATTGTTTTGACGTAGAGATCGGAACAAGTATTTTCATTATGAGAAACATTTGATCCTTTCCTTTAAAATGCTTGTTTTTCCACCACCCCTTTAGGCCAATTGAACTAATAACCCTTCCCCTCTTTCGTCACTCTCGAATACACCATTTGATGCATGAAGTGGGAACACCGAAAGCATGAAAGTTTTCAAAAGCTTCATATCTATCTCCAAACGCTGTTGCAGAGTGGCGCTACGCCGGTCAAAAGTCACCAGCCAAACAGTTAACTCCCCCCGCCTCCCCCATCCGACCATGACGATTTTTACGCAGTTATACTTACACCCGAGCACTCTCCTCTATCCCTCTTACGCGCAGCCAATGGAAAGGAATTTTCGAGAAGTACGCGCAATCTGCAGATAATGAACTATATGAAAAGACAAAATTTTTAGAGTAAGTAGGTAGAGAGAAGAAAGAGAAATTTTGAGAATTTCTTCAGTAAAACCGTCTTAAAATGAAAAATTCCTGCGTCTCCCGCGCATTTAACACTGTCGCTCATTTCGGATATACAAACTTGGCTAACGCGGATCACCGCTGTCTAATTTTCAATAGCACGCCTGCAAAAGTTGCGTTAAGAATCTTAAAAGCAAATTTCGGCCCATAAAAACCTAAACAATCAAACGTGCACTGACATGCAAAATCCAACGGGCAGTTTTCCGTTCTTTTTTTCGCAAAAATACATTTAATTTTATCAACTATGAAGAACAGCTATTTCTAACGCACGAACTTTTGAAAATTCTCTGTCAAGAATCCCTGTAAGTTTTAAAACACCACTTTTGCATAATTCGGCTTATGCCATCTCAGCTATAGTTGTTCCGACAAAAATAACTTTAAAAATTGGGTGTTTCCTTGCAGCACTACTACTTACCGTGTCTGCGTATAATTTAAAACAACAAAATTTTCCCTCCCAGACCCTTCTGCATTCCTTACTTTCGTTTACATTTCACCTCATCAGCGAGTGGCTTCATCACGACAAATACTGCATAATGTTGGCCTATGTATCACCAAATGGGAAACTTGGAAGACTTTGTTGGAACAGTAAAATGAACAACATCTTAGCACAGAAGAAGCTAAATACGTCGCTTAAGAAATAATTTGACTGCTAAACACTGAACGCATAAATAGCACGATGTTGAGAATTGAGAAAGTGCCCCGTTTTGTCGTAAGCAGAACATTAACTAAGCTTGCAACTATGCAGCAAATTTTATTATTAGGTGGCTTACATACAGTTAAGCATCTTAGCTTACAGTAATGGGGAATGCGAAAACGTTTTAAACAGTTATATTGAGAGAAAGCATAACGAGCGATTGAGCGCCGTCAAAACAACGCATTCAATGGGCACGTCGTCTTTTCACATTACTCATGCACCAAAGCAATGAATGCACAGCGCTTGTAAACGAAAACATAGCCATCATGCGTGTGTGAAACGGTGAGCAAATTACAAAACAAATATCAAAAACACTTTTAAAAAATGCGGTGAAATGACATCACCAAGCGCAAAATCGCCAACAGGCGCGAACTGATCTGGTTTCAGCGGGATGCATGAATTTTAGAAAATTATTTAATGCCTAAAAACATCACACCCGTATTTGCAGCTAGAATTTTACATCACCGCCCCTCTCTCTATAAGATCAGTAAAGCCGCTTCTAAGACAGTCGTTCCCCACTTTGGCGACTTTCTATATGATGAATTCATAAGCCGTCGACCCTCAAGACGGAAACAGCGGACGGTAAAGAAACAAAAGTGTCCTGAAAAGTACAGCAACTCTCGTCCCGAAAACACCTATGTTCACATTCAACAACACCAAAAACATGACCCCACAAGAACTAAAGGCTCAAAAAAAATCGCACACTACTAGCACCTGATCGCCAATTGTTTTGTTAATAACTCGTTTGAGTTTCAATTTGGAAGCTGAACAGCACTCGCCTGGTCCTGTTCACGAAAAATTGTTGGAATGAGCCTAAAAAAGGCTATTTGTTGTCCACCGATCCGATGGTGAAAATGCAATCAAAGCAGGATTCCTCTTGAAAAACACAGAGGCGATCGAAAAAAAAATGAAAGCTCAGATATACTATCTGCTTTCGTTAATTGTTGGTAGCGTAACATTTGCGGAAATGCTTTTTCGACCCCTTCCCACCCCATCCTTCAAATATATGGAAAGCATCCCTACTGCATTTTTGGCTCCAAAATATTAGTGGTTTCAAAATCCTCAAATTTTCATGTTTCAATCCAAACTTGGGCAGACGTAGTTTAAGACGAGGTGGGAACGGGAGCGGGTGGAGAGCAGACGGGGGGAAGAAGTAGAGGACGCTCGCATTTTAAGACGAGGTGGGAACGGGAGCGGGTGGAGAGCAGGCGGGGGGAAGAAGTAGAGGACGTTCGCATATGTTCTTGAAAGATAGCAAGATTGCTAGAATATGCTCATATACTATATACGATTCATAACAAATGACAAAATAAGGTAGGCGCGAATGCTGCGCGCTTTTTCACGCATGTTCTTTCGCATCTCAATGTCCTGTATATCTGGCATGAGTCTTATTTTTCAACGCCACGGTTTCAAATTTATCTGACTCTCTGTCACTTTTAAATCATCGAAATCCAAACCTCTCCCGTTTTCGAAACCTATCATACGGCATTACCCATTTCAAACGTAAATCTTCACAGCAGTCACTAACACGACATTGGTTTGCACAAATGGAAGTCTATAAAAGATGGGTATTAGTTCGAAGCAAGAGCTCCGCTCATAAAGTTGCAAATCGACCTGTGCGAATTGTTGTCTAAATGTTCAAAACAAAAAAATGATGGGTAATAATAAGAGAGGAGGCATTATGTTTAAAGATGAGCATTACGCAGAATTTGTTTCAACGAAGTGCGTCGTGCGTCATTTTAACGATGCGGCGTTCACATAGCGCACTTAAAAACAAACGTCGTCTCATTCAGATGCACGCCAAGCCTTCTTTAACGCCGATCACTTCAACACCAGTCCCTTCCCCTGGATGCTTGCACCATAACGTTCCTACCATTATACCCCACTATCGCTATTATGCATCTCACTTTCACACCTCCAACACATGCAAACTACTACCCTCTCTCCACCCTCCCTTCCCCACCCCCACCACCAACTTCCTTACGAGGCGAGTGACCACTTTTTCCTTGCTTAAGTGACCACGACTCCCGATAGCGGCACCACAAACACAAACAAGCACGCATAGTGTATGTCGTGTGCATATACATGTTTGATCTGCGCATAATATGTAATACGTACATTTATGTATCACCTCAAATAACCTGTTTTTTTGCCAGTCCCTTCTACTTTCATTGAAAAATTCCTGCGAGGCAGCATGAGATATCACGGCGTAATAGTAAAAAAAAACAAACAAGCCCACTAGCGTACAAATGAATGCTCTAGGATGTAGAGGAGGATTCTGTTTCAGGTTATCCGCTAGATGCTTAGCGAGATGCTGCATGAGACATCCGTTCAGAACACTCGAATTGCATTTTGTTTGCATAGCGTATTCTGGTCAACAGTCGTCGAATATTACAGCGCAGTGCAATTTAGAACAAATGAGTGCGCAATTGGCTCGTTTCCCGTCCTATCATCGTTTCGTTTTTTCTGCACTCCGCACAACGCTATTTTCTCACCCAATTTGCTGCATGCAAAACGTTCTTTAAAAAACACTCAATGCCAATTAATCGCTATTGCGCTTGCTGTGTTGCTTTTTTGCATGCTCAAGAGGATCACCGATGCTAATTCATCTCGCACTCTATCAACTATACTACATTGTAAGACCTTCAAAATTTTATGAACTCTGAACTCTACTATACCGTTATAAGAGCGTAAAGTAACGATAGTAATTTTAAGCGATAAACTGCCAGAATTGCTCAGGAAGTCGTAATACGTTATCCGTTAACACAATCACCGGAACAAAAAAACGATGCGCTCTATTTTTTTCTTTTTATTAAGCTCAGCTCACCTGCAATATTCTGGGACAGAACAGTTGCAGATTTATTTGTGATTGCCGGACAATTTAGGAAGGATGAAATGGAACGAAAAGTCTTTTGCAGTTTGCCAACACCAGGGTCACACTGTTAAATTTGTTCGGAACGGCTTGAAAACGCGCTCGACTATTTTCGCGCAAATGAGTTTACAGAACTGCTACCAAATGTAAATGCCACATGTAAACCTCCGTAATCATTCAGCTTGTGGAACACATATCGAACATACTACAGAAAGGAAGGTGTAGTGCGACGAGTAAATAACACAAACAGATTGGTATTGCTTGCAGTAATATTGCAAGGTGCAGTGGCTGCTCGAAATTTCCTATCAGCACGCGTCTATGCGGTCCCAACGGTCATCAGCACAAGCAAACAACAACGGCCTCACGGCAGCCAGTATTCCTTATCAGAGGCAAATACGCCGACAATGACGGTCTGCAGATTAGCCCTTCCTTAACAACGCGATTTACAGCATGACCGCACTTTACAGCTTCCGCTGCGTCTGCCAATCAAAACAGATGTAAAGCCTCACCTTCGCACATAAAACTTTGTTGATGATGTGCTTCTGAATGTCAACTATCACAGTGCAAAACAACACATGCGTAACAGCCACATCGTTTATGCACGTCCTATAAACTAAATACTGAAAGCTATTTAACAGACATGTGATACTCAGCTGACCAAAATATTGCAGAAGGTCGTGCAAGAACTAGTCAGTAAATTCAATTTGTTGGTAAGATTCGAAGTTAGATTGAGGTAAAGTCTGGAAGGACAAGAAAAACGAGTCGGAGTAGCCAGTCCGAAAAAAAAAAGGTGTTTTGCCCAAACAGTAGCGAAGTGCGCAGACAAGCGAGCGCATCTGGCCAACACACAAACTGAAGTGCAAAAAAGCGCAATACCGCGCAACAGTTGTTCATTTTATGGGGCGATCAACCAGCTCGATCCATTTCGTCTCGCATAATGACTTTGGCGCGCAATTGAGTGACTGAACGTGTTGCAAAGTGCTGAATAAACGATCCAAGAAGAACAATAAGCACTGACCGCGTATCGTTGTAGGGAAGATCCTTGCACTGTTCGACCGAAATCGGCTGACATCGAGGCGCTGGTAAAATACGCTGAGGCTTTGAAGCGTCCCCCTTCATCACTAGTCCACCAATCAGCAGCACATATGCCAATCGCAGCATATACGCCAATCGCAGCACATACGCCAACAAACAGCCCATAATTTTTATTCGATTAGCTAGCTTCAGCAAGCACACAGCGCATAACAGCAAGGATTTACGGTTAAACAACTGAGAGCACGCGCGCTGCCACACTCGCGAAGGCGGGGTCTTCTCCCCTTCTCTGCTCGTCTCGCCCTCGCTCACTCTCCTCGTCGACGCACTCGCTCGTTTACGCTTTCGCGTCGTGTTCTCGTCCTAGAGCCCACTCTTTAATTCAGATCATTAATCATGAGTATTGGTTGCATCAATCATCAACCCGACCCGAGACACACACACAACACAGACACAAATATACCCGGTGGACCACCCAACCGCCCCAAACAGCGAAGTCGGGCTGGTGTATTAGGTTTAGGAAGTAAGGTGTTTATCAATGTTTCCTTCTACGGCCAAGCTCCGCAACATAAATCACCTCTCCGACGCTTGCTATGAACGATGACTGCAGCTGATGCTTTATACAATAGTTCGCTTCAGCATTCCTCCGTTTTCACTGCGAGAAAATTGGAACTCCTTTCTAGTTGCTTCTTAAGGTTCCAAATGCCCTATCGTAAAGCCGATCCGCTAAGGTTCTAACCGCTTCTGAGGTAGAGGTGGGCGGGCTCATGAAATACTCGTAGAATGGTGTCTACTCAGTACCCAGTTCAAAGGTGCAGTAAACACTGGAAATCCAGGAGATGTAACTTTTTATGCCCCTCCAGATACGTTCACAACGGACTCTAGGATGGACAGCAAAAAGTGTGCCGCCATCGTTGGATTGCTGCTGCTGCTGTTCAAACGGTGGGAGCATCCATGAGGGTTCAGAGTGGCGTGGCGATCGCGTACACATGGATATACGTTACGTGGAGTGTGTGCTAGAGACGATGCCGATATGTATAGAAGCAGCTTTAATCGGCGTTGCATTATTCATAAGCACACGTCGGTTACGTCTCACATCCAACAGATGCTGCACTTTGCGCCCCTTCACCGCTTCACAGAAGTCGACAAGCTGAGAAGCAGCAGCAGTGCACAACAGAATCGAGCGAACATAACGCATGCGCGCGCACTGTTCGATGTGCCGTTGCTCGTTTAACTTCTTCAAACTCGGCGCTGCACAGTGCACACGCTCATAGCACATGCACCTGCATACACACCACCAAGTACCATCCTCACTTTGCACCCCGTCATCGCTTCACCTCAGCACTTCCAAATGCGTTGTCGCCCAACACAGAAACATAAAATGACAAAAGTGCAATCAGCTGTCGTTTGGTGGCTAAACAACAATTATATTTACCAACAGCAACCTCAGTTTCTCAAAAGTGCATTCAAAAACAAAGCAGCTGAAATATGTTCGTTAAAATTTTGTGAAGACAACGTAACCTGTCGAAATTTTCTTGCAAAAAATATCATCGAATCTCACCTCCTCTCTATCGTTTACGTGAACGCATTTATTCTTCTGTTATTTACTGCGGTCGCACAATAGGTTGTCTTTCAATTTTAAGATTACAAAGCATAAAACGAAGCAAAATTCTTCCCAACTTTGTCCCCACCAGTTTCTGCGAACTGTATGTCACTTCTTTTAATCAACAGTGGCATTTCCGCACAATGAAGATGAACCGTTTAAAGCTTAATCCAAGCAAGACCTTCTCTCTCTCTCTCCGTTCAAGGATTCCAAACGACTGACAACAGGCAAAACAGATGTGCATAGCACACTGCAGAGGCAAGAAGATGAAACTCACTGTTCATATTACAACGATAACAGAAACTAATGAAGAATTATCGCGGCTATTCGATTTCTATAGAAATGAGTTAATTTAAATCAACGATTTGTATGTAGCACATATGAAGTATATACAACGACCAATAATTCATCAGCACAGTTCATAGTGGAGATACTGACTGCTTCCCGACAAAATGTTTCGTAACACGGTGCAAACAACTTCACTGATTTTGTGCAACACTGTCGTATTTTCGAAGACACCAGCAAAACCCTACCAACTGTTTCATTATGCAAAAAATAAAAAATAAAAATTACTATGCTTCCCATAGAACGTGTTCTATCTATTTCCAGTCATACGTAAACTCATTCTATTGAAAATCACATCAAAATCCTTCCAACGCATTAACCAAAGCGGTTTCATGGCCATCATCGTTTCCCCACTTTCGTGAGCTCGAATCAAGTTTGCCAATAATCTACTACAACACCCTACCGTTAGAGAGTTCGTTCTGTTTTCCAAATCAGACCAAGGCAGTTCACCACTTCTCGCTACACTTCACCCAAGGCATCGTTTTTATTAAAATGAAAAATAAGAGACTGCATTTTTTAAAAATAAAGTATTTTTCAACCACATTTTCAAATAAATTCTGAACTCTATCAGTTTTGAAAAATCGAAGACTGTGATCACAACTAGATGTGAGACACTTCCTGCAAATAGGTTTTCTGAAATGTTATATTTCCTATTCCTTCCGAAAAATTATGGAAGTTCGCAAATACGTTATATGCATTATCTTCTATCTGTTCCATTTGTAGATATGAGTATGATAAAGAAAACGACTAAAGACGCCGTAAAAAAGGTCATGGTCATTAAATGATGAGAGACGACGACTATTCGTTGAAATGAACATATGATTTCTCTTAATTTCAAATGGGACAGTTTATCTAAAAAATCGCATCATCTTTCTTCACTCCAAGCAGTTAGTTAGCTTTGTCATTTGTTACGCAATAACTTCTGTTCATTTAAATGGAAAAAAACTTATAAACTAAACTAGACAGTAAAAGTTGCCATTTTGTACATAGCGAACCATAAAGGAATACCTAATGGTGCACACTTTGGGTAAACGTTGGCATAAAGAGTACAATTGCTTGATGGAAGCCATTTGGAAGTTTGCACTGCGCACCCCTCTGAACGAAATTGGCTAACTTGTTTTTGTCACAAAGCTTTATTATGCATAGGAAGCGGACATTTTCACATAGCATAGCATTTAGAAACAAGCACTACTAGTTGTGCACGAAAATATAAGTATCGAAATAAGCAGCCTTAGTCAAACAACAGATATTCAATAAAGAAGAGCAAGAACGCGACATGGGCATAATTACGTTCACGACGGTTCTAACATACAACACAAACATAAACAAGCGCAAATGCAATGCAATGCAACGCAAAGCAATGCGCGTTGAAAACATTTGTTTGGTGAAGAGATCATAAAGACGAATACTGTGAGCAATTTGTGCAAAAGAAAATAAATTCTTAAATGGATAACAAATCGTACGATTACCATTCGCTTATATCTTCAATATTTCTACGTATCAGCATTCTTTAGGCATTAACAGGAGGCAAGCGCGAGCTAAACCAGCACAACACGATTGTATTACTCGGTTATAAGATGAGCTAGCTATTCGTTAACGATTAGTGTTGGCCCGTCTTTTTGATATTTACAAAACCAGAAGACAAATATGCGATAGTTCGAAAAAATTTAATATGAAACGTCGCTGAAAAAGATAGACAGTGAGCGAACACTCTCTCAAAGGGAACGGTGTAAAAATAGCATAGATTGCCGTGTACGTATATTTTATTGTGAAACATTCGAATAAAGAAAAAGAGATCACAAAATTGCATCACTCCTATTCATTTTTTCCATCGCTTCCTTCTATGCACGTAATAAATACTGTTAATTGGGGACAACACCAAGAAATGACCAGAAAACTGATTACCTCTGCAAACGAGGGACTGCTCAGAATGTAACGGAAGAGCATGTGGGGCACGCGAACAATGCGGTGATTGGTTCTAACGAATGAGAAAAGTGATTTACTCGTTAAAACCCTTTCTTGCACGCAAAACTTGCCAAGCTTTTCGTGTATGTTACCAGAAAGGCAGAATTACTTCCTTGAAAATAGCCACAGAGGCTCTTTGGTGGAGGAAAAGGGAGGCAGCGAAGGCGAAGAAGAGGAGGGGAGGAGAGAAACTCATGCATGGCACACCTACTACGGTGGTGATAGTGCAACAGAAAATCATCGGGGAGATGCGAACCCCTTCAAAGCCGCTATAGCCGTTTTTGCACTGCTCTCCCCTTGCCTTCCTCTTTCCTCCCCTTACCATAAAATAAAAGAAAAACTGCGACCATTTGGTAGTCGCGCATACTGTCTACAAAATTTTGAAAGAACTACGCGACTTGTCAGGGTGGATAAGAATACTAAAGCAGATAGAGTGCTGGGCGATACTGGTCGACAGTGAGGTGAAGTGCAGTTAAGACTTGATCTGTGACCGTAATCCAGTGATATCGGTGCATGTCACGAATCTCAGCACGCGTATTCGATCGCTTCTGTACGCAAACGAGACGCACTCGCAAGCCGTGCTCAACTCCATTTGAAGGCATCGCTGTGCACTGCACTCTGCTCACACTCTTCGGAATCTCAACCACGCTTCGACCGTCTTCCAACATATGCTAAAAATTTGTTTTCTTTCCTGTTTCTCATCATTTGTCGGTAAAGAATGTAACTTTCCCTGGTGTTTCGAAGACAGGATTTGAAAATAACGAAAACGGGATGCAATTTTTTGCAACTAAAAATTTTCTTTGATCAAAACTTCAATAGCAAAATATTTGTATTTCTACCACTATTCGACTGTGGATGTAATTTTAATGCTGTCGCTTATTTTAAAAAAAAAAAAATGACAACAACGACAAACAAGCGTTTATTCTGTTCTATTGACAAACATTTGTTATCAAATTTGCAAACTTATCAAAACCGATACGTGCTACGCGTTTTTTTTTTCTTTTTGATTTTCTTCGTCAAATCATCAATCTAGTCACTAAAAGCAAGACGATGAACGGATCGATAAATGAATAAGGAGTGACCAACGCAATTCTTACGCTGTTTGCAAACGTCTAACCCAATACCAACAGGGATTGATCGAAATGGTAGTTCCTGAATTAAGCGTTTGCTGCTGCAACGCACCCCAAAAGTCGATATTTTCCGCTGTGAATATATGACTATGAGATGCATTTGTCTGCGGTCCCAAAAGTAATCGTTGAATCAGCTTAAGTTTCACTTCCAGTCGCCCACCTTCGACATGATGATGGTTTTTGCTCACAGCAGTTGAAAACATTGAAAGAACAATTATCAAAATTTCCCCAGCATATAAATGCTTATTCAAACATTTGAATTAGCGATGAATCTGGTTAAGCTGACTTAATGAGACAGATTAACGATGATCAACTAACAATGAGCGACCCAACAATATTGCCAGATTTTTTTTTGTCTGCTCACAAAAACGGTGACACATATTTCGTCAAAAGTATGCAAATTGCGTTTGCGCTGAACGGATCATAACTTAGAGGAGCATATGCTGGTGAAGATGCGTCTTGCGAAAACATTACAATCGGGTCTCCGTAACCAATCAAACGGCTTCTCATCGCATTTAACGTAATTTGACGTAACAAAATTTAAAATTTAACGCAATTCGACACGCACTGATTGCAAACAACAACAGCGACATTTGAAACAGCTTCACACATTGTCAAACTTCACAGTTACTTTCGCATAACACCCCGACTGGTGAATACTTGTCCATTTTGGGTGGCTTGTTGTTTGAGGAACTTTAAAAAAATCGTCATCTATCCTAAATATGAGGCAATCAGGCCAACCATATAAAAACATATCCTCTCTAGCCACACCCAAATTCCAGCAGAGATCGTAACCGGTAAAAATGGAAAAAACAGAGCGAAACAAGTGAAAGATGAACAGAAAGCAAAATAAAATTGAAGTAAAACAAAAAAGAAAAAATAACATAGCAAGACCGACATAGCTGAAAGTTGAGGCTGCAAAATTCGGCAGGAGTAGGTGCCAGCGTCACGTTTATTAAATCATTCTCATCATATCAGAGGTGATTAAGTTCATTTGGTACAGGGTCTAAGTCCCCCCAGAGGTCTTACGAGGTCTTACGAGGTGCATAAATTGCACTTCTTACCCAACTCTTACCTTCAAGTGAATTCAGCCAGTTGTTCCCTAACGCTGTTCGTTTAAAATCTATCTACGCAGTCTACGTTCAAATAGATCTATTTTTAAACATGATCGCCTACAGACAATTAGTATAAAAATTTACTTATGAATGTCCTTTATTCTCCCAAACGATTATCAACTTATATGCACCAGTCCGAGCACTGTACCAACTCAACGACTTTTGCCCACATGTAGTTTGTGAAGTGTGGCCTAGTTTTGACTCTACGTGCGGTGAGAAATTAAGATAAACAGAACGGCTGGCCACCCCTAACGATGATTTCTGTTCTGCGCTGAGAGGTCCTTAAAAAAAACGCAAAAGAAAAACTTGTCCGTGACGGCGTGCACGTAACATGTTCGGATGTGCATCTTTTTACAACACGATTCTCTGCAATTAATTAACGCGCAAGTCGGAGTGCGCACACCTCTCAAAACATTTGCTTTACAAACAAATCGTCACTTCGTCCATCGTCCGCGGTGGTGATAGTGCAACAGAAAATCATCGGGGAGATGCGAACCCCTTCAAAGCCGCTATAGCCGTTTTTGCACTGCTCTCCCCTTGCCTTCCTCTTTCCTCCCCTTACCATAAAATAAAAGAAAAACTGCGACCATTTGGTAGTCGCGCATACTGTCTACAAAATTTTGAAAGAACTACGCGACTTGTCAGGGTGGATAAGAATACTAAAGCAGATAGAGTGCTGGGCGATACTGGTCGACAGTGAGGTGAAGTGCAGTTAAGACTTGATCTGTGACCGTAATCCAGTGATATCGGTGCATGTCACGAATCTCAGCACGCGTATTCGATCGCTTCTGTACGCAAACGAGACGCACTCGCAAGCCGTGCTCAACTCCATTTGAAGGCATCGCTGTGCACTGCACTCTGCTCACACTCTTCGGAATCTCAACCACGCTTCGACCGTCTTCCAACATATGCTAAAAATTTGTTTTCTTTCCTGTTTCTCATCATTTGTCGGTAAAGAATGTAACTTTCCCTGGTGTTTCGAAGACAGGATTTGAAAATAACGAAAACGGGATGCAATTTTTTGCAACTAAAAATTTTCTTTGATCAAAACTTCAATAGCAAAATATTTGTATTTCTACCACTATTCGACTGTGGATGTAATTTTAATGCTGTCGCTTATTTACAAAAAAAAAAAATGACAACAACGACAAACAAGCGTTTATTCTGTTCTATTGACAAACATTTGTTATCAAATTTGCAAACTTATCAAAACCGATACGTGCTCGCGTTTTTTTTTTTCTTTTTGATTTTCTTCGTCAAATCATCAATCTTGTCACTAAAAGCAAGACGATGAACGGATGGATAAATGAATAAGGAGTGACCAACGCAATTCTTACGCTGTTTGCAAACGTCTAACCCAATACCAACAGGGATTGATCGAAATGGTAGTTCCTGAATTAAGCGTTTGCTGCTGCAACGCACCCCAAAAGTCGATATTTTCCGCTGTGAATATATGACTATGAGATGCATTTGTCTGCGGTCCCAAAAGTAATCGTTGAATCAGCTTAAGTTTCACTTCCAGTCGCCCACCTTCGACATGATGATGGTTTTTGCTCACAGCAGTTGAAAACATTGAAAGAACAATTATCAAAATTTCCCCAGCATATAAATGCTTATTCAAACATTTGAATTAGCGATGAATCTGGTTAAGCTGACTTAATGAGACAGATTAACGATGATCAACTAACAATGAGCGACCCAACAATATTGCCAGATTTTTTTTTGTCTGCTCACAAAAACGGTGACACATATTTCGTCAAAAGTATGCAAATTGCGTTTGCGCTGAACGGATCATAACTTAGAGGAGCATATGCTGGTGAAGATGCGTCTTGCGAAAACATTACAATCGGGTCTCCGTAACCAATCAAACGGCTTCTCATCGCATTTAACGTAATTTGACGTAACAAAATTTAAAATTTAACGCAATTCGACACGCACTGATTGCAAACAACAACAGCGACATTTGAAACAGCTTCACACATTGTCAAACTTCACAGTTACTTTCGCATAACACCCCGACTGGTGAATACTTGTCCATTTTGGGTGGCTTGTTGTTTGAGGAACTTTAAAAAAATCGTCATCTATCCTAAATATGAGGCAATCAGGCCAACCATATAAAAACATATCCTCTCTAGCCACACCCAAATTCCAGCAGAGATCGTAACCGGTAAAAATGGAAAAAACAGAGCGAAACAAGTGAAAGATGAACAGAAAGCAAAATAAAATTGAAGTAAAACAAAAAAGAAAAAATAACATAGCAAGACCGACATAGCTGAAAGTTGAGGCTGCAAAATTCGGCAGGAGTAGGTGCCAGCGTCACGTTTATTAAATCATTCTCATCATATCAGAGGTGATTAAGTTCATTTGGTACAGGGTCTAAGTCCCCCCAGAGGTCTTACGAGGTCTTACGAGGTGCATAAATTGCACTTCTTACCCAACTCTTACCTTCAAGTGAATTCAGCCAGTTGTTCCCTAACGCTGTTCGTTTAAAATCTATCTACGCAGTCTACGTTCAAATAGATCTATTTTTAAACATGATCGCCTACAGACAATTAGTATAAAAATTTACTTATGAATGTCCTTTATTCTCCCAAACGATTATCAACTTATATGCACCAGTCCGAGCACTGTACCAACTCAACGACTTTTGCCCACATGTAGTTTGTGAAGTGTGGCCTAGTTTTGACTCTACGTGCGGTGAGAAATTAAGATAAACAGAACGGCTGGCCACCCCTAACGATGATTTCTGTTCTGCGCTGAGAGGTCCTTAAAAAAAACGCAAAAGAAAAACTTGTCCGTGACGGCGTGCACGTAACATGTTCGGATGTGCATCTTTTTACAACACGATTCTCTGCAATTAATTAACGCGCAAGTCGGAGTGCGCACACCTCTCAAAACATTTGCTTTACAAACAAATCGTCACTTCGTCCATGCCAAGAACTTCCGGTGCTTACTCACTTGTTTTTTTCAACTCAGCAAAGTGGAATTTTCAATTTGTATAGTTGCCTGTTTAGGTTGGCTGCCCACGGAAACTTGGCACTCAAACGACGCTGAATATTACAACCAACCGCGCCGGACGCGATATGGATAGAGGGGACAGAGGGAGGAAAAATATTCAAAGGTTGCGCTTCACCCTCCAAATTTTGAAGTGACAAAAAACGGGAGGTCGGAAGGACGGCTTTAAAATTCTACACAAACCTTTTATGACACACGATTTAAACTGGAAAAATTTTTCAGGGAAAAAATTAGCTTTTCAGCGCTCTCGCATTGAATAAAGGAAACGACAGAAGAAAATTAAACCTTCAGATTTTTTGCACAGTTATCAAGTTATGCCGTTTCTGCTTTAGATAAGTATGGGCAAATCCACCGATCGGATCAACGGAATTTTTCCAATTACTGTAGAAAACTACTAGTAGAAGCAATCCTTTTGAGATACTTTGGCAATTCTATTGTGTTCTTTGCACTACATGTGCAAATGACGGAATGATGATGTAGAAGATACAGACCTGTGATGATGACGAAGGTGAGAACGAGCTTAGACGTCGTAGTTAGAGGATTATATAGCGAGTGAGGCGAAGCTACATTACGTTCGAAACTAATAGGGCAATTACGAAAGAATATAAATGAATGAAATCACACATAACGTCAGCTTAAAAAAAAAAAGTTAAAAAACAATAATAATATTGGCAATTGCAGTGAGTTTCGCATATCGGTCCCACCTTTGGCGAAATTTACATTCGAAAATTTGTTTTATTGCTTCCTGTCCGAGAAACGATGGAAATCTTTGGGAGATGTCGATTTCTGTTTGAAAAAAAAAACGGCTAAAAATTCATTTGTTTTTAGAACGAAACATCGAAGTGTTCAAGAAATTCTGAGTGTCATCAAATCGACATTGCCAATTTGTGTTGTTACGCTCAACAATCTTAAAACAGTTCTCCTGCTGCTTTGGGCAGTGTACACTGCTGACGGGTGATACTGATGAAAACTGTTGTTACAGTCTTTTTTGTCTTTTTTCTTTTTTTTTTTGAACGACAGCTGCGCTCGCATCTACAGTCATCATGCTTATTGTACCACATCGTCATTGGTGTTTTTGCATCGTTTTCAAATACAGCTACAAGCGATGCTAAGTAATCGCCGGGATGGGCTCATATATGCTTCAGAATTACTTTAAAAGCTATGCCATATAGATATGGCATAACTTTTAAAGTAACTCTGAAGCAACTTCGCGGATATTCGGATGCGATAATCCTTCCTCTTCTTCTTTCAGATCTCATCGACACCTTTGGATATAACCGAACAGATATTCGTTTCAACAACATCACTCCTCAAAAAAATTGTGATTTCTTTTGAGCAATATGTGCGCAGTTTCCTTTTGCTGCGAAATTATGCCATACGGTTAGCCTCATAGTAAAATTTTGCATTTTTATTCTTTTCCCTTCTTCTCGTTCGCTTTCCTCACAGTCTCGCCCAGTAGCTTCTGTGTTCTTTTCAGAAAATCAGCTGCGTGGTATGCATAAATATCCGAGCTCAAAACTCTGACGTTCCGAAAAGTAGGCACCATGAAAAAAACATGCGTTCAAATATTAAAAAGTGACGAAAACTCCTACCAGCATGAATAAAAATCCTTCATTTTGCCGTTCCGGCTGGCCGGTGGTGCAAGCTTGCCACCATCAATTAATAGTGTATAACAAATTTTTGCAAACAGTGGCCTTGTATGGCGTCTCTCATGCGACATTTTACGCTGATCTCGATGCGGACATGATTCAAATTGTTAACTCTCCACTTTCGATATAACTGATCGGTTATCCTATACCGAGTGTTTACTGATAAAGAAGCTACTGATTAAATGGAATGCGGTAGACAAAGCGCTTATTGAAGGAGGCAAGAATAAGTGCATACGTGCGGGTGCAAGAAAGCATGAGCCAATTTAAGAGGATGTATGAGTAACGGGATGCACGCACCAATTGGGATGCTTGTGAGTCGTGCGATGCGCAAAATGGATAAATAACTGGTGCGAAATTGCTCGGATTCGATAAGCGCAAGCCCCAAGCACAATTTGCAAACAATTCCCCTGCTAAGTGAGCTGTGTCGGTTGGGCGAATTGCATCGCCTACAGTATACTGGGATTCCATTTTCGCGTAGTGAATTTATCAAAAATGTACCCAGGAGAATTGCGTGTTAAGCTCCTTGCTGCTACCCTAGTGTGTGCTTGTCAAGCTTAAACCTCTTTTTTTTCCCTCGAAAACATGCCGCCGCATGTGCAGTGCATGCGACTCGAAACCAACAAAACCATCTATTCACGACGATGTCAAACCACTCAGAATATAGGGAAAACCGTAATGAGAAAAGAAAGTCCGAAAGAGGAACTGGAAATGAATGAAAAATGAAGAAATTTCCAGATTTATTGCAACTACGCATAGTTAAACGAATTGCATTCTGATCTCGATGTGATATGCGAGTGAAATAAAGGCGGTAATTTCGAAAAGTTCTGAAGCGTAATTTGTCATACGCGTGTGGAAATGATGTCAAAACGATCGCGAATCGTTTCATGGGCGTCATACAATACAAACTGTCGCATTCATTCGCGTAATGCGCACTTTGAGAACGACATAAAACGCGACAAAAAAGTGTCAAACTACTCGCTGTTTTCAACTTCTGTCCCACACTATACGCGTACAATTACTGCAGCAACGCAGTAAAACCAACGAGGCGATATGCGTTTTCCGTTTCATTTGTAACTTCTTTCAGATAACCGTCTCGCTAGCAGCGACGGCATTAGCGCATCTCGCAATATTCACAAACTGATTTGGTTATTCAGTGTGTGGGTAAATAACAAAATACAGGCACTGTGATTCTATTAGGGGCAACAGATAATATACGAGGTATGAAACTCTTTAGGTAAATCGTTTCGTAATTTCTCAACGCCAGTCAAACGGTTGAACCGAGCTTTTACGATGTGGCGTGCGTTTTTGCACAATATCCATCAAATAACAACTATTGCATTATCAGCATCGACCAAGAGCAAATATAACGGTCACTTCAAAATTACTCAAGCAATCTATCTAAAAAAAAGATATCCTTACACTGCGGTGACAGTGACGAAAGCGACTAACTATTATTGCAAAATTCTTTCCGTTATGACATTTTACTGAAATACTGCTAGCAGTGATGAATTTTTTGCAAATTACTAGACTTTTAGATTATCGAGAGACATAAATGTATTCCACAATTGGCCGAACACAAAGAAACCATAACTTATTCACAGTTCTTCCGAGTAATAATACTTTGCCAATGGCACACGCCTAGGCTTCAGGCTGTTAAAACTAAAATAACGGGAAGATAAACACGTGAAAAGTGTTGCACGTTCGTCAACATATGTTAAATAATTTATAGCGCACGCGTGACCGTATAGTGTGAACGTCGTGTGCAACTGGTAGAGGGTGCCTACATGTCGTAGACGTTGCTATACGGAGAAGCTTCATATTCTGAAGGCAATACATGACCGGTGTGATGTGGAAACCGATTTATTCTGTGGCTAAAATAAATCACGCTATATGCGACCGACCACAAATCGAACAGACACACTTCATCAAAAAAAGTCGTAAAATAAACAAGCGGCAGTGTCGCGCCGACCAGCGCAACAATTGTCGCGTCGCAATAACGAGCTGCGCACTCCGATGTGTTGCGTGCACATCAAACGCGCGTTAACGGCGCTATTAATTGCACATTAACAACAATTAGCGAACGCGTTACAGCGTTTAAGCGCATCGTCGCACAATTAAGTACAACATATTGAATCTTTCACGCACGCCGCTAAAAATTTATTACATCCACTCTAAGTAAACATCCCTAATTAGTTTTCAGTAACGCCACCCATCTGTAAAACTGCCCTTTGCAACAAAACGTACCAGATATCCATCATTTTTCTCATTTAACGTGTCAGATATCATTTTTCTCATACTTCTTTTTTATAAACTGGTGTTCTGTGACTATCGATCATCGCCCAACGCGACCGATAACAAAGCAGTTTAGTCGAGAGGCAGAAGGGGTGGGGGGGGGAGTGCAGGAAGAATGATGACACCGACAGAAAAAATAAGGAACCGGGAAATGCAAGATACGGAGATAGTTCTTCGTTGGCGGAAACCAAGTTGTTGAATACGACCCGGTGAGCACTTCGACAGAAAAGCGATCAAAAAAATCAGATGGCCACTGACCGGAGATGAGGTGATTCAGCCATGGAGGACAGGCCTCGCGGAAACATAGGAGAGCAAAAAGTTAGGAAACAGTGGGAATCGGGGCACCCCAGAACACTTGCAAACGCCTCATCTGTCAGGCTGCGTATTAAATCGAATCATGTGAACTGCTGAAATGCTCAACATCGTCATGAATTCAGAGAAAACCTCAGTGAACAGAGAGGAATCGCCGTCTGCATTAGACGAGCGTACGTATGACGGTGAATGGGAGACAACATGGCAAAGCCAGGGGGGAGAGGGATTTGAGTCAGAGAGAAACTGAAAAAGTAAAAAAGAAAAAGTAGGCAGAAAAGTCGAAGCGCATTTTGCAGAGATGTTCCTAAAATGTAAAACGCATTAGTGCATTCTTAACGTAACTCATCTGCATGGCTCTTAGTGAGCGATTATCAACGTTCCCATGCAAAAACAATACGGCCGCAAAAAGATGCAAGCGTTGTAACAAAACGATGAGTGGTGCTCAACAAAGATGCAACGCCACTACCATCTCTCCGCGTTCTTACAGCAGCGCGCCTTTAAATCGATCTACCAGAACGGTATCACATAAAGCGGAAAAAGTTCTCCGCTATCAATGCCGTTCAATCACAACTTGCCTCTAAATCTCTTGAGAAAACAAACAACTGGACTCCCTCGTAAATCGAGAAAAAAAAGCCAAAAATAATTTTTTTGAGACTAAAGATATGTGTGGAATTTTCATGGCTGGGATACTGCAGAAAGGAAATGTTGCTATGGCCTGACTCCACCTCCATGAAACCCCAAAGTTTTCCTCAAGAGAACTCATCTTGCGGAAAGATAGGTCCCTCTCCAAGGTGGGGCTGGAATGTTTTGGTCTGTAGCATAAAATCATCGAAAGCATATAAAACTAACTGAAAAAAACCGCCACACCTCAACAACAATCAACAATCCCTTTTACGTCTAATAAAGATGATAGCAAAAATTTGGAGAGATCTCTAAGCAGTGCTATTCAAATTATATGGCACCCATGGATTCAATTACGATAAAATTCATTACGCGAGTGTTCATGAAATGTTCCCAAAACCGTTATGTAATTAAAGGTGAATTAAGGAAGAGAGGTTTCTCTGATAGACGCAAAGATGATAAAAACACATCCAACGATCAGTCTCATCACTTATGAGTATTTGGACGTTTCATTGTAACGTCGATCCACTGAGTGTTTTGCTGCAACGCACACGTTAGATTACACTAGAAAGAACCTGCACCAATCCTTTATAGAAAGTTCCGAGGAAGTCTGTAACAGCAGCTGAAAAAAGTATACAGCAAAAAATAGCTTAATTCAGACAGGAGGAAAAGATGAGCGCCGATGCGTGAAAAAGTGATGAGAACGTGAACAGTGGGTTCATCATATGCAAACCTTTACTTTCCGGAATGATGAGTATGTACGCGGTCAGTCAGTAATCTGACAATTTATGAATATTGCGTGCTGAAAGGTCGACACATCAAACGGATTCATGTATCAATGTGATAGCCAATTAAACCGATTTATGCGCCAATTCGCCAAAACAACTCTATGCCAATGAGCACATCGGCCGATCTCTGCCGCCTTTCGCCTCAATTTATTGCTACCGCCTTCGCTGTGAATTCAGCCACCCCCTTCCTCCTCCTTCTACCACAGTCCATCGGCCTTCCATGCCAACCATCTTACTTGCAAAATTCTTATCAACAGAGTCCCAAATTCATCTAAGCCAACTGAAGGGGAATGAGCAATTTGCACAATAAACTATTTAACCAACTGCCTTTGAAACAGCTTTTGCACCTCCGAGTCCACAGACCAATTTCTTCGGCAGCAAAGATGAACAAAAGACAGCTGATAGAAGAGTGGTATACTGCTTACGCAGCAAGGAGAGTACAACGAACTCCTTTTCTAGATGAAGGGGGCCAAATTTCTGTAAAAGATGAACTGTGCGCAAAGAGACGACAGAAATAAGCGGAAAAGAGTAAGAAAAAACGACAAATTAAAGCAAGCTGAGAAACATCAGCATGCAAAAAACTGCGATTGAAGTGGCGCGAAAAAGCGTCGCCCGATTTCGGTGAAATAGAAGAGTTGCAGACGTATGGATCGGTATGGTTTCGCGCGAGTCTAAATTATTTCGTATGCATTCCTCAAAAAAAAAAAAAAAAAAAAAAAAAAATTTTCTCGTTCTTCTTAACAACTCATCGCGCATTCGTCACAGACTTTTGTCGAAGAACAAAACCACGGTGATAATGTAATCTGTGGTGGAGAAAGCGGGTCCCATACTAGGTCATTGTAAAAACCCATTGTAAAACAAACGTTTGGTACCTTCAAACGTATAGAAAAGCACCACTATTTTCTACATCGGAACGGCAGACATCAAAGGAAATATACCACCGTGGCATTAAGCCATGTTGTTCAGCACGCTTTGCAAAATTTAGGTACCGCTGTTCGTTTCGGTTAAGCAATTAGGCTTCGAATCATGGTGTGCATATTGAAAGCATGATGCGAGGCAATTTCGAATGCGCAAATTCGTGCGATTAGCGCTAAAAGATAATCCCGTTCAGGGAGTGTTTTAAGTGACAAATGTTATCGCACTACTATATCATTCTACCCTCTCGCACACATAAATTCCGGAGCAGCCGCCCCGGCCCAACGCAACAAAAACTCTTTCCCCGTTCTATTTTATTGGCGCCGCTTTTTCGACGTAAGGCACACGTTCGGCGGCACACTAAAGACAAAGACCACATGATTGAAAGGGCAGCGCGCTGCCTCATCCCCCCCCCCCCCCCCCCCCCCCCCCCCACACCCCCCCCAA
>JPKZ01001747.1:274887-291550 GCA_000803305.1 Toxocara canis
CCATTACTCATGCAACGCCAGCTCGAACCCCGCCGAGCCAAGCAGCCAGTGCCCCTCTTCACATCTCTGCCAACAGTTCAACACACATGCGCACACACCTAAGCGGTTCCCTCTTCCTCAACGGGATGTTACTTTATATTTTCAATACACTTTATCGTTCCTCCGTCCATGAAAAGACATGGCCGTGCCAAATAATTTATGCTTCTACCCAGGTAACAAATAACTCCTACTTGAGAACATAACAAAAGCAGAACATAACCTCATCACCAACCATCAAAATAGTTAGCTGAGAAACGAACGCTTCAAAATGCAGCCATAAACGACAAACAACAGACACAATGCGACCAATAATAGCACATTTTTTGCTCTTGATTAGTGCCGGCATCAGCTTGCTAAAGATTTCACATGAGGAAGTGGACGAAGGGAAGGAGGAGTTGGGGAAGGAGGAGGGGGAGGGGGGAGGCGGGGAAGGTGGGGGGAAAGAGTGGAAAGTCGATGTTTCGATGAACCGAACTGCTTTTATAGTGCGTTCAATGTCATCTTACACTCATGATGTTGCTATTACACTATTTAGCATTGAATTTATTGAGGCAAGTCCGAAATATCTCTTTTTTAATGATGACTAGATGGAAATGTCTCTTTACAAACTAAAATTTCAAGTGCTCCAGCATAGACGCAAAATTTCAACACCCCAACCTATGAAAACCTATAGAGAGTTTCGAATTTTTCTTTTAAAATTTCACATCTATTATGGAAAAAGTTTCGTTAGTTTTACACAGATTCTTTTGATGTTTTTAACTTCCTCCATAGTATAGCTGTATTCCTAAATGTTTGGGTGCCGCAAAAATTTGTGTTTGTAGATCTCAACTTCAACTGGAAAATTATAGGTGAAAGTTCCCAAAATAACGCTCGACACTGTGGCTATTAATTGACAATTCGAATTCGCCTAACAACTTGCTCATCGTCTGCCCAGTAAAGTGGCAGCCATTACGCACAGGAAACATAAATCCGATTAAATAGAGGGAATTAGAACAACTGCTAATGTTATTTCTCATCGAATCTGATTCGAAAAGTGGAAATGTCTCTTTACAAACTAAAATTTCAAGTGCTCCAGCATAGACGCAAAATTTCAACATCCCAACCTATGAAAACCTATAGAGTTTCGAATTTTTCTTTTAAAATTTCACATCTATTATGGAAAAAGTTTCGTTAGTTTTACACAGATTCTTTTGATGTTTTTAACTTCCTCCATAGTATAGCTGTATTCCTAAATGTTTGGGTGCCGCAAAAATTTGTGTTTGTAGATCTCAACTTCAACTGGAAAATTATAGGTGAAAGTTCCCAAAATAACGCTCGACACTGTGGCTATTAATTGACAATTCGAATTCGCCTAACAACTTGCTCATCGTCTGCCCAGTAAAGTGGCAGCCATTACGCACAGGAAACATAAATCCGATTAAATAGAGGGAATTAGAACAACTGCTAATGTTATTTCTCATCGAATCTGATTCGAAAAGAGAACGCTTCGAGGACCCAACCTCTGTGGCTCTCTACTGTTGGTGGGAAGATAATATTTATTCGATTTTCGCGCCAGGCACGGACTGACAGCAAATTCTTGACGTCAAGCAAGGCGCTTCGACACTAAACTGAGAAATTGAGCCTAAGCTGTGTTGTTCAGCTTCTTCGTCAATTAAGCAACAAAGGCAAGTTCACTGAAGTGCTCCATTCCACTTTGCTGCTTCCCATTGCTAAGTGGTGGGCGGAATGGGAAGAGGAGAGATTCTGCTTCGTCCGAGTATCAGGCAGTAAGCTGTTTGTGGAGTTCATGTATGAAACTAAGGGGGAAGGAGGAGAAAATGAATCAAGTTTACCTTTGCTTTTGAAATTTTTTACCTTTGGTATGCCGGATCTTCGAAATCGGCGAAGATAGCCTAAACATTCAGAAATATCAGTGTTTTCTGCATGAACGTTCTTGCTGCCGAAAAATGAGGCTTTGAATTCATTTCGAGATGTTACAACTGGAAAATTTCTGCCCATCTAGTCTCATCATAAGACTTCCGTAGACCCAGTGTTGTCAAATTACCTCTATCCCGAGAAACTGCCAACGTACCGTCTAGATTCTGCTTCGTCCGAGTATCAGGCAGTAAGCTGTTTGTGGAGTTCATGTATGAAACTAAAATAGTGCAAGGATTCCATCATGGAGATGTTCTACAGTTTCCTGGTATCATTTTCTCGTGGTGTCCCCTTCCCTTACCAGATCACCCCACTTCCTCGTTTGAAAATCACATTTCCATAGCACATTACCTAGACTTACCGATATTCCCACGAATTCAGCGTTCCTTATTCTTTTTGATTCAAAACGGTAGGTTCCTTTTTTAGATGTGAGTAGCAAGCGTGAAACACAATTAGAGAATATTGTTTATGCGCAGCGAGGGACGAGCCGAGAAAGTTGCTCGATGACAGTGACTAATGAGCCAACCGCACATCGACTTTCACACGACCCGCCGCCAACAACAACCCGAACGCACAGATTCACTCGCCTCTCGCTGCGCAACGGGGGCCGACCAACCCTGCCAATTGTCTCTTCGCCGCACCAAAATCCACCCATCTCAGAAAAGTTTTCATACTTTCGTACTTCTCCCAACATTTCGATCTGTTAAGTCCAGTTCTCTCCTTATTAGGTTTAATCTGAGATCACAGCTGTAAATTGGTTATTGAGCGTTTTTGGGGAGAAATCACAGTTTGCAATGCTTGAATTGGTGCACATGATTAGTTTGAGAAAGTGGCTTCGAGCGGATGGATACCAGTGGGCAAATGCGCTGCGGTAAGAGCGCCGCATGCGGAAGCGGCATGCACAAAGTGAAGACAACGCGCAATCGCAGTAGCGTGCCACGCCCTCATCGATGGTTTAGGCCTTCGCTCACAAACTGCTTGCTGAATTTACCCTGATGATCCTCACAAACCCAGACTAGCACATTTTCTCATCTTACCTTCATCACAATTTTGTCCTAATTTATTCTGAAATAACAAAAACCAATAACAACGTCCGTAATAACAAAACCAATAATAATATTAATAACAAAACCAAAATCCGTTTGTTCGTAGCGTGCACACGGATGAGGATAGTACACATTATTGTAACGAGGTTGTACAGGTCTTGAATATGAAACGAAGAGACGAAGTTGGCAAAACAAAAAAACGGGAAGCGAAGCAAAAAACGTTGATTTGTTCAAGCAAAGCGCCCATTCTACCGTGCAGCGAAGGCATTGTATCCAAACAAACCAACAGCCACACATTCTACCCGTGAGTTCTCCACTTTAGGCGCGCTGCGTCTGGAAATAGTTCAACTTTACGAAAAAAACCTTCCTAGGAGTCTCCGTGATACTGGAAAGACGATAAAAGCGTTACAAAACAACAACAAAAAACCTCAAATTGTAAGAACGAACTCTGTATACTTTGAACAGATTTGCACGATCTCTACTGGCTTTAGCCAATAGTTGTTTCTGTGCCCCTATGTAGTTTCGTACTTCACGGCGGTCTCGATCACCGACGAAGTTTGCCAACGTTCTGAGGCGAATCACATCCAAGAAGTTTCCAGAGTTGCATAATACGCGCCTGTTTATGAAAGATCCCTGCAGTTCATGTATGAAACTAAAATAGTGCAAGGATTCCATCATGGAGATGTTCTACAGTTTCCTGGTATCATTTTCTCGTGGTGTCCCCTTCCCTTACCAGATCACCCCACTTCCTCGTTTGAAAATCACATTTCCATAGCACATTACCTAGACTTACCGATATTCCCACGAATTCAGCGTTCCTTATTCTTTTTGATTCAAAACGGTAGGTTCCTTTTTTAGATGTGAGTAGCAAGCGTGAAACACAATTAGAGAATATTGTTTATGCGCAGCGAGGGACGAGCCGAGAAAGTTGCTCGATGACAGTGACTAATGAGCCAACCGCACATCGACTTTCACACGACCCGCCGCCAACAACAACCCGAACGCACAGATTCACTCGCCTCTCGCTGCGCAACGGGGGCCGACCAACCCTGCCAATTGTCTCTTCGCCGCACCAAAATCCACCCATCTCAGAAAAGTTTTCATACTTTCGTACTTCTCCCAACATTTCGATCTGTTAAGTCCAGTTCTCTCCTTATTAGGTTTAATCTGAGATCACAGCTGTAAATTGGTTATTGAGCGTTTTTGGGGAGAAATCACAGTTTGCAATGCTTGAATTGGTGCACATGATTAGTTTGAGAAAGTGGCTTCGAGCGGATGGATACCAGTGGGCAAATGCGCTGCGGTAAGAGCGCCGCATGCGGAAGCGGCATGCACAAAGTGAAGACAACGCGCAATCGCAGTAGCGTGCCACGCCCTCATCGATGGTTTAGGCCTTCGCTCACAAACTGCTTGCTGAATTTACCCTGATGATCCTCACAAACCCAGACTAGCACATTTTCTCATCTTACCTTCATCACAATTTTGTCCTAATTTATTCTGAAATAACAAAAACCAATAACAACGTCCGTAATAACAAAACCAATAATAATATTAATAACAAAACCAAAATCCGTTTGTTCGTAGCGTGCACACGGATGAGGATAGTACACATTATTGTAACGAGGTTGTACAGGTCTTGAATATGAAACGAAGAGACGAAGTTGGCAAAACAAAAAAACGGGAAGCGAAGCAAAAAACGTTGATTTGTTCAAGCAAAGCGCCCATTCTACCGTGCAGCGAAGGCATTGTATCCAAACAAACCAACAGCCACACATTCTACCCGTGAGTTCTCCACTTTAGGCGCGCTGCGTCTGGAAATAGTTCAACTTTACGAAAAAAACCTTCCTAGGAGTCTCCGTGATACTGGAAAGACGATAAAAGCGTTACAAAACAACAACAAAAAACCTCAAATTGTAAGAACGAACTCTGTATACTTTGAACAGATTTGCACGATCTCTACTGGCTTTAGCCAATAGTTGTTTCTGTGCCCCTATGTAGTTTCGTACTTCACGGCGGTCTCGATCACCGACGAAGTTTGCCAACGTTCTGAGGCGAATCACATCCAAGAAGTTTCCAGAGTTGCATAATACGCGCCTGTTTATGAAAGATCCCTGCAGTCGTTTAACTTAAAGCATATAAACGTGGTCGTGCAGTGCATACGAGATAAGCATAGCGGACTACATTGTGAGCACATACCCAACAACTATGACTTATGACAGCATGCAGAAATAATTCTCTCAGTTCCGTTGGCAAAGAAGACGTGCGAATGATGGGGGGAACATGAGCACGGAGAGCTATAAAGATAAATAGCAACACAAACAGCTCCAGTTCAGCCGTACCGAAATGAGTTTATGGAGGAATATATGGAGGTGGCACGGTGGCAAAAATATATGGAGGTGGCAAAATCGTTTGAACTTGACAGATGGGCTGCACAGGTTTGACTGTAGTCTCGTTTTGAGACAAGCATCATGCATTTTTATCATACCGCACATCTAGGGGACACCGTTGCGCCGCTCTATCTACACCAGTTATCTCCATAAACAAACTAAACATAAGTGAAACAGATCGGAAATACAGCAAATTTAAACAAGACCCAATTTCTCCTTCACCACCCCAATAATTTAATATGCAAGAAACATACGGCGCGCCGCAAATGCTGGTTGGAGGAAAAGCGAAAGAGGCAGAAATGAAAAAAAAAATTGAAACGTGAGAACAGTCTAGATCTCTCGGAAAATTCACATTTCCACTGAGCATTCAATTACATTTTTTTAAATACTGCAGCACAATATTATTAAACCGTCGCTGAAAATCCAATGCAATGCTGACTTCTTTATGCTATTAGGAGGATGCGGAACTGCGCGTATTGAAAATTGTCATTTAAACTTGGGGCAGGACATGTGATTTGAAAGAAAATAGATGACTGAAAAATATAAAAAAGGGAAAGAACGAAATGCGACATCTAAATTCAGGAGGACAGCATTACGCCTCAGCGAATTTTGCTTTCGTTGTTTTCTAAGGAATAAAACGAAAATGAGTTAATTACAAGAGTGAATGTGGGAGAACGTTAGAACATCGAACTACGTATAACTATATCCAAGGCCGCACCGTCGTCCGATTAAGACCGTAGTGCTACAGGCAAATAGTACAATGGTGGGGAAAAGCCGTTTCTGCGTATCTATTGGCTTTCGAGTAAAGATCTTAATAGTAGATCTAATAGTAGATGCGCATCAGTGGACAACCCCCCGCAACTGGGTCCACGACTTATGGAAGAAACTTTAGCTCTCTCTTTCCATTCGGTACTTAAATCCGCCGCTGTAACGAACAGCTGCTTTTGAAATCATGAAATCCCCCTCCTCCCCACCCCCATCTCCTCCTTTCAGCCTCCTTGGTGAATTTTCTCGCAAGACGATTACTACCCGAGATAAAACACCCATGCTAGTCAGTAATGTGAGTGGAGCTTGACTGCCACGGGATGAAAGGAGAAGTTGAGCTAGTGCAGCTGCTGACACTTGACCAGGATGCATATGTAACCCTACGAAATGCAAGCACATGCTTCTCTTTCACAATGCGATCACTTTCAATTCAGGTTCGGAAGCAAACTTAAAAATAACGTGAAACGCTATACACCCTTCGGCGGATGTTCTGCAAGTTTGACTGCAATACCGCATGGTGGGCACTGTTGGACACTTAACCTGGTAACGGTAGGTGCTGAGAGCATCTATTTGACTTCTTTGACATTAAATAGAGGGCGGTATTTTCTGGCTTACTTCCGAGACGTAAAGGATTGCTGCTAAGCATAGGCCCAGTTTAACGGCATTAGCCGTTAACAACAATATGAACGATCCGATCTATAATTGCCGAACCGGCCAATCACCATATCGCATCATGCTATAAGAGCGCGAGACAAGCCAGCGTGGGCAATTCTGCAGTTCGGCTGGTCCGGTCTGCTAGAAATTGACTTCTCAACTCACTGTGCTTTGCATAAACGCATACTGCGTGTATCCGCCAACTGTAACAACTATGCCATTGTCCTGCGCTATCTTGCCTAGTGCTTTTACAAAATGGCGGCCTGCAAAAACCTCGTCTTCACGGCGAAATTAGATTACGTGCTGCAAGCCCGCTTTTTTGGGGGTTTGTGAAGATATGAGTTTTTTTGAAACGCAAAGGGATTTATGCAGAAACTCGAAAAAAGAGAAAGAGAAAACTATGCAGAAAAAGAAATGGGGAGGGAAAACTATGTAGAAAAAGAAATGGAGAGGGAAAACTACAGTGAGTTTAAAATAACGCAGAGGAAAATTTAAACCTGGTACGGCCTCACTTTTAGAAGGGTGAGGGAGGGGACGGAGAGGGGAGGAGAATGGAGATCCCTTTGCGTGGCTAAGATGGACATATGTAAGCCCACAACTTCAGAAAGCTTGCTGTTCTCATGACAACGCAAGTTCAGCAGCGTCTACCAGCATTCCAACTAATGAATATTGCTCCCTAGATATAATGGGGTGCAGAGATCGAAGAGATGATGCCGATGTGACGACCTCGCTTTCTTCATCCTTCGATACTGTAACGAGTTCAAGCACCGAATGGTGCGTTTTACAAACTTTACAACCTCGGTTCTCTAGCCCCTTTCCTCTCCTTCTTTTCCTAAATCCTTTATCGGTGGACTATCCATAACTAAGCCATTGCCGGCTTGGATTCCACCGACGACGCGACATTCCACTCACACCCTGTTCACGCATTGTTATTGGTGACCCATAGCTTGACCATAAGCAGCAATCACTGCAAACGTATAAGGAGCGTTTAAAATGAGAATATGGCATTTACAGGAGAGTCTGCGCATAAAGGACGTTTGTGCGGTTGAGCGCGACGTGATACGGTGGATGATCAATGTGGCTTTGTATGCACCTCGATCGCTCATGGAAGTGTGCTGTTGTTGCCGCACAAAGGCAACATTCAGCCGTTCATCAATTGGCTTGGCAACACTCATCCACTCGCTGCTTACACGGCGCAATGTTCGCAATTCGCAACATTCTTTCACTCAACGCACACAACTCAGCAGTCCTAACATTTAGTAGCAACCAGTCAGTCCATGTTTGCATTAGTGATATGCATGGATAACTATTCCCCAAAACACTTCCCTCCTTCCCCCTTCCCTTCTCCCCTCTCCTTTTCCCGCATCCGCAACTGGAGTATCATGAACAAGTCTCGAAATTTCCAACGCCTATCCGCAAATTCTGTCCTCGCTAATCAGGCAAAAGAACGGAAACCGGTTGTGTCGAACGCATAAAATATCGTACTGCGTAAAAATATGGAAGCGTTTTTTGAGGTACTGACGCTGCTGAACGGGCATCTGGTTGGCTGACGAAATCTTTCGAAGCCCAGAGCGAGTGCTCCAAAACTTGAGTGCACAGTTTAAAATATGAACTCATTCAAATTCTACATCTCAGTTCCAAACAGAGGAAAACAAGCTCCAAAACTTGAGTGCACAGTTTAAAATATGAACTCATTCAAATTCTACATCTCAGTTCCAAACAGAGGAAAACAAGCTCCAAAACTTGAGTGCACAGTTTAAAATATGAACTCATTCAAATTCTACATCTCAGTTCCAAACAGAGGAAAACAAGCTCCAAAACTTGAGTGCACAGTTTAAAATATGAACTCATTCAAATTCTACATCTCAGTTCCAAACAGAGGAAAACAAGCTCCAAAACTTGAGTGCACAGTTTAAAATATGAACTCATTCAAATTCTACATCTCAGTTCCAACAATCTTTTTTTCCAATATCTTTTTCCGATATCAAATTGTGCAGAGGTGTGAGAAAACAAGAAAAAAAAGCTCTACACGATCTTTAGACGGAGAACGCCGGAATAAACGCATGAAAAAGGTGCCCATCACTCAAATCGCGATATCTACCAACACTGTTCGTTAAAATTACTGGTTGCTGTTAAAACTGCCATTACTGTTAAGATATCTACCAATACTGGATGCGTAAATTGCAATAATCACAAAAAAAGAGGAGTTTCGTAAAGATGGTTAAATAAAGCACGCGAAACGAACGTTAGCCAACCCTTCGGTCATCTTTTGCATTAAAACAGAACTCCAAATTTGGAAAGAAAAACAACTGAATGATCAAGAGAAGTTTGGAGTAGGAAAGAGTACGTGGTGAAAAGAAACAGGAAAAATAAATGATAATGAAGATCATTTTCTTTCAAGTGAAACTTTCAACTTTTCCAGTCATAGAAATGAAGCTTCTTAAGATGAATATTTCTGACTAAATGACGTTCCATACAACAGCGCACGTAAATGGGATATGCTTAAAAAGCATATACAAAAGATATACACAAAAACAAGTCTCAAAAGTGTTATAACGGCAACAAAAGCCCTTAGCTCGTCGATGCTGCATCCCATGGTGCATCGTAGTGCAGAAAATGCAACAGTACAACCAGCCATGTGTGCGCAATGAGGCATCTCCTTTCCCAAACCACCAGGCACCTCCTTTCCCAAATCTCATCTACTTTCTGCACGTTCATGTTGAGTCCCCAGAGGTCTTACAGGTCAAAGCAAACTAAGAAATATCGTAGCGCATAAAAATGTGAAGCAACGAAGTACTTCGCAGAAACTCACTTGATACACGCTGAGAATGAACAACGGGTGAGGAAACACGATGCACATATATGAAGAAACATCCCGACTTTGCTGCTGGACAAGTGGGTAAGAAAGAGCAGTGGCTGTGATGCGCCATTTCGTGACATGAAAAGAATTAAAAATACACACCTGAAAGCATTTCGAGACAACCATTGCGAAGAAATACTCGAAACCAAATTCAGCCAAAGGGAACACGTTGCTCGAATGAAGAATTTGCTCGCAATCCGTAATGTCGTGGCGAACAAGAAGTTCAGTTTTCGTACTGCAAAACGCTGTATGATGAGTGAAAAGGCAGACATGTACGTAGATATGAGTTATTTGTCATCGATACAAACAAAACAATAATTCGATTACACTCTCCTTCCAAAAAAAGAAAAGACAAAAGCCTAAATTCCTTTAAGATACCCAGAAACTTACAACATTTTCTATAGTTTTGCTTTTTGTTGAATGGAATTGTTCGTGGTCATATTTATACGGTATGGCTCACACCCAGTTTTGGTATTTAAAGAGACGTCATATCACATCGCTGTTTATGAACTACTCTCAAATTCCTTTGGTCTTCTTCATTTTCATGCCGCTTTTTGCGGATTTTTAAACCACTTTCCATTCTCCTACCATTCATTCCGCAAAATGAAAAGGATTGCGCATGCGCAATCAAAGCGATGCGAAACACTGATCGTAAATGCAATCATGCTAAATATAATAATTGTATTGTATCCATTTTCAAAAAAAATCAGCCCTTTTTTCTTTTCGTATAAATCAATTCGCAAAGTGCCGTACACCCACTATGGTGAGGACGAAAACATAGAAACGACTGAATTAAAAATACCTCATTCTAAGTAAAATAAAAACGAACACCGTGTATAAAGAGAAAAATGATTAGTACGACAGCATTTATGAATCATTTCCCCATTCAACTCATCTGTAGCGATGAGGAGAAGAAACTGGGTTAAATGAAAATATAAAATATGACGACAAAATATCTGAATTAAAAGTGTAAATAACTAAGACAGTGAAATTCACTGAGGATGAAAACAAAAGGAATCTTTTGCCTTGTGCCCAATTATTTCATGTACCCATCTGCGATAAGAGATCAACATGCGATAGACATGCATATAAGGAAGGAGGGGAGAGTATAATAACGGATGTCACGGAAGAGCGTGCTGTACGCAAAACGAGACCGCCTAGAAAGTGTGCGGAAATGGAGTGCATATTTGAGATCCAGTTCATACCCTTTGCGAAGTACGGATAGTAACTGAATAGATATATCATTATATGATTATACATACGATGTTTATATATTCGATACCGATGAAGACCGCCTTTGAATACAACGGCGAAAGTGCAAAAGAGTGAGTCAATACGAACACAGATTCGCGCGAATAAAAGGAAGGGCTTATGATTAAATTTTGCACACTTGCGAACGCCTTCAGTACCCGAAGACTTGTGTGCCGACTCCCGGAAATTCCCAAAATATTCGGCTACTTCAGCAAGAAATGTTCAACTGCTTGGCGCACTGCTTTTGTTACGTGGCTCTCTTTCATACCTGAACGAGTCGAAAAGATGCTAACAGCAGTCATTTCAAATTTATTTTGGTAAACATTTCAATGAGCGTCAACTCTTCAACAACCTAAAAGGAAAAGAAATTCACTATAATGCCTCAAATAACTAACCAAAAGTGCATGTCATGCATCAACGAGACCCGTTTCTATGCAGACCATCCATCTTTTTTGATTGTTTGGATTACTAACCTTACTCTTACTGCTCTTACTGACTAATCCCTTTCAAACAACGCGCACCGCAATCCAATAAATGGTTGGCTCGTCTTTTCGTTTTCTGATGAGTTCTTCATGCAATGCACCATGTGATTTATGCATTCAAAAATTCGTTTCGGCAATGCGAATCCAAAGGCAGTTGAGTGTTGAGCACACTAGCTAAATACGTGGCAGACAAAACACCAAAAGCGTTTGTATGCCTCTCGAGATTTTCACTCAGTGCATAACATCGAAAATTGAATGCCAGAAAAGAGAATACCAAAAAAGCAAGTTATCACAGACCTAACTCTGCTAAAATAAACGAGAATAACCTAATGAAAAAAAAAGCCGCAGGACTTGAACAAATACCACCGCGTAAAATTTCTTGACTTTCTGCAAAATAACTGGATAAATTATGCCGAAAAACCCAAACATTCAAATCTCCAGCGTCATGAAACGCATTCACAGTCAAGCTTTGATGATATAAATTCAAAGCTAGTTTGTACTTTGCATGACGCATAATCAGGAATTCGATAAAGAGCCCTCGAACGTTGGCCGAAATTGGCAGAAACTGCCGCAGCGTTTGTGGATGATGTGTTCGCCACGAGCGATACCGTAAAGCATCATCCAGTATTTTCAGGAAATCCGTTCCCCTGCAAAAAGCACACTGTAACTTGTATCGCCAGGAAACCACTTTTCCGAAAGCACTCTTTGCCGAAGTGACTGTGCGAAACAAATCATTTGTTTCGAATCCCTGCCAAAAATTCGCCAGCCATACTCGTAACGCTTTAACAGCTCTACTCACTTCGCGCACATGTGCAACGATAAATAGGATTCACAAATCCAGCAGGTTTAATATTCTCTAAGCTCATTAACCTCTTTCCCTGTGTCCCTCAATTCCTCTTTCAAACTCCTCCTCTTTCCTCTCCGCTCCCTCATCGCCCAGCAAAACACTTCAGCTCTTACCAGACACAAAACGTCCTTGCTGGCCGACACTCACTGGTATTTTGCTATCAGTGTGCTTTGTGCCCCAAAAGAACTAAGCAGCACTAAGGGTAGCATTCTTTTAAAAACGCAATATTACCTTGTTTCGATCTTTTTCGCTCTAACGTCTTCGACGGGGAACCAGTCCGAAGCGAGCGATTCTGCGTCGGCCACAGTTTTTCGCTCGCCACCTTAAACAGGTTATCGCGGTTGAGATTTTCTTTTCCCCTCATAATTGCATCACTCCAAAAAATTCTTGCTTCCAAATCAAGAAAGCAATCTAAAAAGGAAAAATTATTTATGAAAGGTTATACGGTTAATCAAATCAAGCAATAACTCAGCTCCATGCCTCTCCACTTCCCCCCTACTCAATTCACTTCTTCCAGTTGCGCATGCTCCCTTCTCGCCCTCCAAAAATGTTACGAAAAATAGCTTCAGCACATTAGCGCGCGAAACGAACTGGTACAGGAACGCGTTGTGATGAAAAGAGAAAACCGTGACTACCGAATGCGAACCATAATAAATCTACATTCTTTGCCATACTGCTCAGTACGCTAATGTCCTGGTGCATGGGACAACATCGATGCATACCAATCTGAGATCTCATTAAAATTTTAATGGCAGATGAGGTACTCACGTATGGTGTCCTGGTCCAAAAAAACTCATTGAGGTACTCATGTATGGTGTCCTGGTCCAAAAAAACTCATTGAGGTACTCATGTATGGTGTCCTGGTCCAAAAAACTCATTGAGGTACCCATGTATGGTGTCCCGGTCAAAAAAAGTCTGTGAGGTACTCATTCATGTGTGATGTCCTACTCAAAAAAACTCAGTCAGGTACTCATGTATGTCTTGGTCAAAGAAAACAGTCAGGTACTCATTTATGATGTTCTTATCAGAAAACTCAGTGAGGTGATCATTTATGATATGCTGCTCAAAAAAACTCCGTGAGGTACTCATTCATGTATGATGCCCCGGTCAAAAAACTGTGAGGTACTCAAGTATGATGTTCTGGTCAAAATAAAAACTCAAGATCCGAATTGCCATATGCTCGTAATACTCAAGGCTTTGGAAAATGGAGCTCGTAGGCAAGAATTTGGGAATTGCATGTGACGATAGATGCAACGAACCGATAACGCTGCAGTAGAAGGCGAACCGATACCAACCAGATCCTTGTACTTGCAGGCAAAGCAACTCTTCTGGATCACATTTGTAACCAGTCTCTTCGAGTACTTCACGACTCACTCCCTCCTCAACAAACCTGACTAAGCGTTACGCTTTCTCACTGTCAGTGTATCAGCCTCATTCGGAGAAATTCCGCAAAACTTCCATCGTCACCATTAACTTTCAATAACCGTGACAGCACGCTTTCAAATAATTAGGAGCTCTGCACAGTACAAAGTGGACAAGCCGATTTATTTTTATAACTGGAACGAGAAAAAGGAGATGAAATTCGAAGTTGCTGTTTTACGGTCGCGTCTTTAAAGCGACACAACTAACTAGATCAGTGGGTGGGAGGAACAAAAAAAAGTTTGAGAAAGCTTCTCACAGGACCTAAACCTGGCACTATTAAAGATGCTATTCCATTTATTTCAAGTAAGTTTTTCTTGGTTTGATTGGTTTACTAGCTTGCTTTTATGCAGTTACTTACCTCACAGTATTTTCCGTTATGCAAATTAACCAAATGGCTATCAAACGTTTTTATGAAATCCATTTTTTCTTTCTTTCCTTTCACCAGTCCGCCTGTATTCAGTTGTTTACATCATATAATTTTCAGCTAAAGCAGAGGAATACCTTTATGAACTTCACTTTTGTTTCTTTTCTGTTGACCAGTTTGCCGTTACGTCGACTATTTTTCTTTCAGTTGTGATAGCTGGTTGAAAGCCATTCACATAAGTTTTTCTTGCTATCACCCATGTTTTTATGAATTGTGTTCTAGTGCTGACGTTTCCACTGAATTCATTATCGATTAATCAGCTCCCACTTTTTCGCGATGCTCTTGTTGGACAGCGACATACCGGAAGATTTCATCCATGTGAGATAAATAAATCGTCATAATTTATAGCCGTCGCTCAACGCATATCTTAACATTTTGATGCACATTTTACATTAATAACTTGCCGAAAGCTGGAAAACGCAATTCAAAGTTTTGCAGTTATCACCATACTTACCACAATCGTTTCACCACGTTCAATTCGACCAGACGGAATATACCATCTGAAAGGAAAGTAACTGAAAACAAACAGTAAGGCTTCACAGAAATGCTGCTGCGATATGCGTTCATTGTCATGCCATCGAAAACAAACCTATTCTCGGCAAAAGATGCTCAAGAAAGAATGCAATAGTACTTTAATAATACGTGTCAGCTTCTCCGTCCGACGGACGATCAATGAATTATCTGGCGCGCCTCTCAAAGGAGAAATTAAGAACACTTTTATTTAGCGCATATTTTAATAATATCTCCTACACCTCACAAGAAGGCTGAAACACCGACCTATACAAAAACGAATTATATTGATCATCACACCATGAACTGGTATTAGAGCCCTCTACAAGCCGTCTAATAATCTGCCGCAGCAGATCACAGAAAATTCTTCGTTCATTAGTTAAAACTAGCTGACAAAGAAGATATATACGACGAAGTAGACACCTCATAAGGCGTTTTTTGCAAAGCAGCAAAAGAGAATAAAAAGACAGAAGTTCACGTTAGAAAATTCAATCGAGTGACGGTTAAGCACATGGTGCTTAATCAAACAAATAATAAACAGTAAATGCTAAGCATAGAAATTATTTTAAAAAACCAAAGAAACGTGGAGTACGGGGACAACTGCATCCAAAGATCGTTTTCACTGTCTGTAAATATAAGCATCTGTTTTGATTCAATTAAACAGAGCGTTATCTGTTAGCTGTTCGATACCATCAAAGAATTTAAAACGGACAACTTTAATGAAGCGAGCTGTCATCAAAGAATTGCAGTCAAGAACTTTGTAAATCCAGCGTCAACTTACTTGCCATAGCAGCGCCGTTTCGCCTCTTGCACCATAAGTATCTCGAGTACGCCCTCACTGTCGCGTAGAACGACGCCGACACCAATGTAAGTTATATTGTCTCCTACTCGAACGTATTTGCACTCTGTAAAAAAACCTCAGATCAAAAACGACGCAAGCGGTTTGCCTCTCATCCGGTATACACTGCAAAGTACGATAAACAGGATTTCTTACTGAATACTTAATGTACTTTAAGCCTTTAACCAACTCATTATGATTGAAGAATATCTTCCCTATTAAGAAAATGACTGAGCTTTTACGTGAATACTGACTTAGCGCTTATACGAAGCACGAAGTGATTCTTCCAACAACATATCTGTCGAACATTTGAATTTAATGGAATTGAAAACAGCCGCACAGAATAAAGCTCTACCATTCGATATGTAAAATTGTTCTTATTGCACAACGACACGAAAGTGAAGCATACAGAATTGAAAAAATTGATGTATCAAAATATCTTCAACCGCTCTTGCAGTCTTTACATGGGATAATCAAGCGCGTTAACTTCAATGCTATCAACGACTCCGATCAGTTAAAGGTACGAGGAAATCCACGCAATCGATACATTCCTCTGACAGTGTTCAATTTCCTTTCTTTTGGAAGATGCCTCACCGGATAGTCATTGCACTACACTTGTTCCTTTTCTCTGCTCGTACTAAAGGAAGAAAGAAGGCACGTGACTTTTCTCTGTTCCGCTGAACATAAAACGTCTCAACCACTTTGAGCAAAAACGAACAATTCACTTACATAACGCGCTAATGAATGTTTATAATCAAAATAAACTCACTTCCAAGTTGCATATCGATGATTTCTCGTGAAGCCGAATTTTCTTCATCCTCGGCAGTTGCCATTCTCTCCTAAATTTTAGCGCATAATCGCCTATAACTTTTATGGCAGTCACAAGTTACGGTAGTAGTGAAAATAAATAAACATCGTTCAGAAACTAAAATAATAAAATATGCGAACAAGAAATGATCCTCTAAAAAATTTCGGCGCACAAAAATCTTCGATAAAGATCTAAACAATTTATTGTGGCTTCCTCGTATATTCATCGTGGCGCACATGCAAAGGGAAGCTGCTCGCCATGCCCGTATTTCGCTGCTGGCTTTTAGCGGCTTCTTCGTATATTTATTAAATAAGGAGTTAAAGTTGGGGCAAGCAATGCACCATTATATCCTCCCCTATCCTTCTCCCCTCCTCCCCCCCCCCCCCCCCCCCCCGCCCTTCCCCCCCCACCCCACA
>JPKZ01001747.1:320680-342660 GCA_000803305.1 Toxocara canis
ACCTTCCTCACACTGGAATTTAAGAGGCATCAACCCCGTTTAGGCTACTCCCACATATTGCTTAATTTTAGCTGCTGCTTATTTGTGCACACATGCCTGTCAAATGAAACAAGAAATAACGCTATCAAAATGCTGTACTCTGCGTGTCGTGTCCAACACCCGCACCGCCATCGATGCCCAAATCTCGAGAAATCAATTCACCTCCCACCCCCCATCTTTTATTCAAGAAGTGCTAAATACGTTGATCAAAGGGTAAACAACCCGCTAACAGATAAAGCTAACACTCCTTGTAACTCCGTAAGAACGTCTATTTTAAAACAATACCCGTTGTACGGCCCTATTCATAGCGCCCTTCCGATCAAACTTGATACTTACGTTCAAGGTTGGGAAACGTGACCGGCGCTACAGCTGCAGAAAGAAACGGAAAACAACCGGTTGATTAAAAACACGAAAAATATTGTAGGCGATCTACATTCAGAATATGAGCGAAACAAATCAAAAACAAGAAAAAAAACAAAGCGAAACGTTAATCGACGCAAATCCGAAACAACAGAACTGTCGCTCCAACAAAAAAACCAAACAAATGGTCTTTGCGAAAACACTAAAAAAGAGAAAATCGCCCGAACAGCAACAGGACGAAAAAGCGAATGTATGGAGGAGCGGGCGTAGGGGAAGATGAACCTGAAAAGGTTCGCAGCGAATACACACACGCGAAAGGCGTGACGATTAAACTCCAGCGCTAGCGCACATTTCGTTCTTGCTTTATCATATGAAAACGCTATCCAACAATCCTCATTAGCTACGCTCGCTTCTGAGGATTGTTGGATAGCGTTTCCATATGATAAAGCAAGAAAGAAACGTGTACCGTATCTCGCTTTCCGCAAATGACAACTTTAACCTACTTTAGCAGCACCCCTGTGTTCGTAGCGTCAATCACAATAAAAGTGATTTTGTCAACTAACTTCTTCAAACAACAATCCCACTACGCATCGCGTCACTTCACCCCTTACGAAATACTTGATGAGGCCATAAGGTGCAATTTGAATCACATTTTCGAAAAGCACCGGAACTGATCTGTAGGCTTATCACTAATGCTAAACAGTATTCCCCTCTCCCCGAGGGAGATCATACGAAGAGATATAAGGAACGAGAATACGCGTTTGCGCCAAGAGTTTAAGCGAATAATGCCTATCGCTGGCATGCGGCCATTCCGGCCAAGACGGCGACGGCGATGCTCTCCTTCTCGGAGAGGTCTTTTCGCTCCTCGATTAACGAGTCGATCATGAGATCCTCATCGCTAATCAGCAGCGGCGTCTCCTTGAACGGCGAAATCACATCACCTCGCGGTCGCGGACTCAAATCAGAGATCTCAGATAACGATGAGTACGACTCGTCGCCATTCAACAGCAACGGTGAGGAGGCGTTGTCAGGGATCGACGCAGTCGCACTCGGCGGAGGAGAGAGCCACTGTTGGGGGGCGCTGAGTGGCGTGTGTGACACGGCAGCTGCCATCTGGTGTTGCTGCTGTTGCGTGGCTGCGGCGGCAGCTGCTTGCTGTGCGGCGATTAGTTGCTGTGTGAGTGCAGCCTGCTGAGCGTGAGCATGCAGCTGCTGAAGGTAGGGCAACATTGCGCTTAGTGCCTGCGGGGACGAGTTCCATGGCAATTGCGCTGTGGCTGCACTCGACTGTAAGCCAAGCGAGGCGGCAAGGTTCTGCTGCATGTTCAACACCGCAGCCACAATGAACGGGTTCGCTGATTGCGCGGCTGCTGCCGTCAGTGCGACAGCCGTACTCGATAGCGCTGCCGTTAGCGACGACGGTGCAAGTGCTGGCGGAGTGGCCAACAGTTTACTGTTGTCGACCGACGTTTGCGCTATCCTGTGTCGGTCTGGCATCAACGAGGGCGACGTTACCGGCCGGTGCAGGTCTGGCACCTGAATATTTTCGCTTTCAGATCACAGAAAGGCGCAACAACAACCAACAATCAATTATTCATTATTCGTCAGTATTTCATCACTCTCTACTTGCGCTCATTTAAATCACGGTGGTAACGAACGGTTTCGATACACTTCGAAGATCACACCTTTTAACAGAAAAAAAGGTATGCCCCGAATGAAGGTTGTTGAAAAAGAACATGCTGACTACGAAGTATAAACTTGCGTTACAGCACCGTTAAATCTGATACACCTTAAATAACAGCGTAGAAACGATTTATGAGCACGGAAGAGCGAAGGAAACCATTCCAGACGTAACAATAAATTCGTCCCGTATCTGCCTTTCGTTCAGCTGAACTGCTGCTATCTCCTTTCATTCGTCGTTGCGGAAACTTCATTTACGTGATCAATGCGAACGTGCGCTTCTACTACCCTTCCCCCTCCCCACCCCCCTCTCTTCTTCCAGCGATATTCGAATTTCGTATTCAAAGGCTGGAAAGCAGTAGTATTCGTCGTACCATAGTGATAATGAAGCTTATTTATCAAAAACAACGGTCTAAAGGGAAACGGTATAGCGCACGGACAAAAGTTATTTATCTCCATCTATAATTCTTAGAGCACGGTCAATTATCGTCATCTTTAATCCTTTTCATAGACTCGCATGTTCAAACAGTCCAAAATTTTGACCGCCATCACTCCTGACCACAACTTGAGGCAGATAACGCACAAGTTACGAAACTAATCGAACGGAAACATGCCGTATTACCCAATCCGAAACTTTTCGTTTACCCCATCTGGGATGATTTTACCCATGGGCATGGAAATGACGACCTCGGATGAAACACCGGCAACAGCAAGGGCTGACCATAAACATTATTTTCGAGAAATAGTCTCGAATATGAGTTTACAAAAACGCTTAGCGCCTTCTCGGTGTCGCGATAGTACTGTTTAATCGATACATGAAGAACGCTTAGAAATGCAGCAAAAATCAGTGGTCATTTCTGTGCAGAGAGCCAGATTGGGCAACTGTCGAATTAGAATATTCTCTCTGTCGGATTCGTCTGCGACCAAAACTTTTCAGATGTTTCAATGGAGTTCTCCTTTCAAACAACAAAATGTAGAAAAACAATTATTTACGATTTGTTTGTTCTCGTTAGTAATTTCATCGGTGAAAATCTTTCATTCAAAAGTCTATAAATTTTAACCTTACTGTAGGCGATGATTAAAGAAGCGCATGGTTCACAAGCGGCACTGAGCCCATCAAAAAGCGAGCAACCTTGAAATGGCCATGAGCGGGAAGAGAACGGGCAAAGAGACAGTGAACAAGTTCACCCTCCCACAAATCAATCTTTGTGCGTTTTCCGCAATGGCACACCGAAAAGACTGGAAGCTTGTTCCTTTACGCATATCATACCATTTACTCCGATCCCGTTCTCCGTTTCAATTACTCTTCCTTCATTTATGGGCCAGCATTCTAGTTCGGTTCAAATTCACAATTCGTTTCTCAAAAACCTGAGATAATTATTTTCAGGCAGTGGTTTTGCTGAGTCTTTCTTTCTAAAAATGATGCTGCAAGATTGTTACAATCATCACACTGCTGCTCGCAAATCACCCATAAGCCTGACTAAAACAGCAGTAAACTTGCCAACTGTTAACGAACAGTAGAGATATCAAAATCGAATATACCTGCTGAAAGCCGACAGGCATATGATGCGGTATTTCTTGATTCACTTCCGTTTTCAACAAGGTGCCACCGACCGTACCTGAATCGGGAATAACAGCATTGATGACCATTGAGCTCTCTGAATTTTGTTCCGACTCCACTGTGCCTGAAAACAGCACATCTTCACAAGAAATCACAGCCGAGAATACCACAGTAAAGCATACATAATGAACGTCAAAGCCATATAAAAGGGCACGTTGTAGTGCTATAAAAAGAGGAAACGATTTTCGCGATAGAAGTGCTACATCAGTGTTACAAGTACGAAATTCTGCATTTTCGGAACCCAGCGATCAAGTCAAAGCATTCATTATGGAGATACATGAAAGAGTGATCGAATAAAGTTCCGCAAAGACGAATGGCTCGTCGGTTCTCACAGGTGGTTTAGAACCTGAAGACACTCGAATTCATCAACTTCAAACCTCTTCTGTAACAACGTGAAGCTATGCGTCTGCGAATAGCATGTCAAGGAAACAGGATTTCTGAGACACGGATACGCGCATGTATAAACCAGTCGCTTCTATCGTTTTAATTTAGCTTTATAAGACGCGCATGCTTCTTCTGAGAAAGGATTTTGCTACAAAGAGAATTCTAAAAATCGAAACGTCATTCAAAAAAAAACGCTTCCACTGAACGTTCGCACGGTCGCCCATCGTGGTACCTATTCTTTGTTATCTATGCAGCGCATACGAGCTCTAACAATCAAAAACTGGCATCACAAGATCAATAGCAAGAGACCGATGCCCACTAAACAATGTGACAGCCACTCTACACATGCACCTTACTGGCGTGGAACTGAATTCTTTACTGAGCGTGAGGAACCTTATTGCTAATGATGTTTGCCTTATTTCTTCAGAACATGTTCGCAACGAATGCTCCTATTCATTGACTATAAATAAGATATATCGCCAAGAAAAAACAAAGTAAAACGATTTCACCTAAACGTTCATTTTGGAGAAACCAACGAACTTCATTCAAGAAAGTAAGGGACAACAAGAAACTACGAAAATTTGAAAAACATTAAACTGCCGTCTCCTGTTGCTGCATAGCTAAGCAATTATAAAGAGTAAGGTGCAAGACGAAGTGGTACGAGCGAAAAGAAATATCAGCACCAGATGGTGCGCCGTTGAATAAAGTGCACGCATGCACGCACCGCATCAAGCCAACGATCGTGATCCGAGCAATCCACTACAACTACAGACACGTTTGTAAGGTGCGGAGAAACAAGACTAGACGAGACAACACGAGTGCACTGAGCGCAGAGAAGAGACGAAACAAACGCAACTGCGTTGGCGCGAAGAAAGAACACCAGCAAGCGTGCCCAGATGCGACACTGTGCTAGATGACAGCCGGCTGGTGGCTGGCTGTGTACGCCCGATGACAAAAGATCGACGCCCCAGAACCCGTTCCTTGTGCAAGTTACCCTACAGACACTGTGCTCGGCCTTCTGTCTGCCCTCCCACAGCAAAACGCCGAAGTTGCTTTCATCCACACCACTTCCACCTGAAGCGTTCAAGCTCCCTCACTCTCCAAGATCGTCTAAAAAACTCATCATATGGACCCATATCTGACAGTACCAGGCAACGCTATTCACCACGGCCACGTCCAAACACAAGTTTTTTTCACGCATTAAGAAAGTACAAAGCGTACATCGCGCCAATGGAATGACACGACACGCGTTTCCCTAATTTCATTTAACACGATGTAACAAACACCGGCAGACCGAACGAGCAACGCTCAACTATGCACAAGCATTTCTGCTCAACCTGCAAGCAAGCCGTCTGCGGGTGACGGGAGTGGAACCGGCAGACCGAACGAGCAACGCTCAACTATGCACAAGCATTTCTGCTCAACCTGCAAGCAAGCCGTCTGCGGGTGACGGGAGTGGAACCGGCAGACCGAACGAGCAACGCTCAACTATGCACAAGCATTTCTGCTCAACCTGCAAGCAAGCCGTCTGCGGGTGACGGGAGTGGAAGGGTGAGGAGGAGAAGGGGGATGAGGGACGAATAGTTCATCAGACTAGAATTGCTGGCATCAATTTTCCTACAGTCAACATCTTATTTATTAAAATTTACCAATTTTTTAGCCACAAATCAGCCATTAAATTAGAAATCTCTAAAATACGCTGCGGTTGGCAACGCTCCGCATCATGGCACATACCTTTGTCCTAAAAATTAAATTTGACGGCAATTAATCCCTGATTTACATTCCCTGCCTTGCTAATCTCCATGAGCCGTAAGTCATCCAGAAATCCAAGAACCGTCCCTAACTACTGCATACGCTAAGTTGAAACTAGCTAAGAAACAAACAAACACATGCATACATATGCAGAGACATGGCGGTCGCATAATGCGTTTCGGTTTCGACGAAAAGAGACTCAATATTTCGACGATACACCGTGAATGTAACAATCAAGACAATCGGTTGGCCATTTATGCAAGAGTCGCAAAGAATAAGCAACCTGCGCTCCAGCTAACCTCACGTGTGGGCAAAGAAAGCTCGGCAAAGCTGGATCGCATCAATACAATAACCGCTCGAATTCTTATCTAAGTTGCTGTAACACTTCAGCTCATCAGATGGGTAGTTAGCTCATTCGAGAGAGAGGAAAAGAGACAGACTGAGCATGGGGAAGTGGAGTGGAGTGGCGCTTTAAAAGAGGCTTGATTTGACGGCGGAGATGCGTGTTAAACAGCGCTCTTAAACCGTCAAGGAAAGAATCCAGGATAGAACAGGATTTAAGGACAATCTGTCCGAAGTGGCCTGTCCCAAAGCAGAAAGAGGTGTTCAAATATGGAAAGTGAATGAGAGAAACAGTACCACGCACAAGTCCAGATAACGCAACTTCTGAGGTGATGATGCAACAAAACAATAAAGGCAATATCACGCCACAACCGATCGGCAAAAAAAAAGAAAGGGCGCATGCGTTCTCTCCCCCCCCCCCCCCCCCTTTTCTCTCTCTCTCTCACAGGAAGCACACACCAACTTGTCGACAGCACGACAGTTTTCAGACAATTCAGTCACCCTTGCTCCTCTTAATTTGATAACTCACCTCTGCTCCTTTCAAACCCATGTGAAATTTCCTGCCATTAAAACGGACAGCTCTACGGGTTGCATCCTTCCGTCTTTTTTATATACATAGAAATTCAATGCGCAGAATACTAGATTCGCTGATGATTAATTGCTGACTGCTGAAGATTTCTTCAGCTGAGCGCCGAGCGCCAATTTTGCATGCGCGTTCAAATTTGAATTCTGCACTCGCATCTCGAGCTGCGTGCATGAAGACACAAATTTTTCACCAATCAAATAAGGATTAAAAACTTTTCGTCATCCACGAAGAAGGAATGCCCACAACGGCACTAGCGTCATGTGGCTTCAAAAAAATTCCAAACTTCAGATTATTTTGAACGAAGTCGTAAAACAACTCCGATAAATAATCAAAAAAAAGCGATAAACAAAGAATGTAAGTGAGACAACTAGAGTATGGGACACAATGGAAGGTAAAATTAATGCACAAAAAATGAACTTAAATCTATGTTTGAAAAACAGCAGACTAAACGGAACCAACTTATGAAACTATGAGCGATGGTGTATACTCTATGCGGAGGAATGAGCGGTGAAGTTTATTCTATAAAGCTGCCATTGTGCTTTCACGATAACGCACTTTCAGGGCTTGACGAAAAGAGAAAAAAATTTTAAAAAAAGGTTAGTCTCGCAGAGGCATTCCGAATACACACAACGCCACCGACACATGATTTATAGCGGCGAATGTAGTCAGTTTCAAGAAGTGAAGCGCTCGCTAATGAGTGCACTTTACACTGCACTACGCAAAAAGGCAAATCAGCAACTGCTACTCAGCGCACTCACGTGCTCCCCTTCCTTCCCATCGTCGCTACTTCCACCAGTCCTTTCCTAACACTCCAGCTGCTAGCGCTTTAACCAGTCGTCAGCCAGTCTTTAGCCGTATTTATACCTACCTACTCTGATGAACACGAGAGTTAGACAAAGAAAGCGGAAGAAATGGCAACAGACTGTACGGGTCATGCATGACGCACATTTAACATGCCCATTCACCATTCATCATGCAAAGATGCACTCTGATCGCCAGTACGAATGTAAAACGCTCATTTTCTATTTCATTCAAACCATTCGTTCGTTCACTATTGAAATCTCATTCCTCTCCTCTCCTCCATGAGAGACTGAAGGCGGCTTTCTCGACCGCTCACATCACAGCTTTATGGAATTTTAAAACAAAAATGAAGCTTTTTAATCAAACATTTAGCGAAGCCTTAAAAATTATAAATCTCTAAATTTCGGGGTGACGTTTTCATCCCAATGAAAAAAACTTCCGACTCATAGATGATCAAATGAATTCAAAACACCCTATATTTCTTGCTCACATCATTCCACAATTGAACGCATGGTCTTAACGACGAATCAATAACACTAAGGAAATTAAGCAAAAAATTCAGCTTTAGGATGGAACAGATGAGCGTAGTCTATCAATTTATATGAAATAGAGCAGTTCGTGTCGCCGATGCGGCATCTTCTCACAACTGCCTCAATCGGTGCACCCCCGACGTCCCAAATGTGCGTAAAATGCCATTACGCTAAAATCGTTTCACAAACGTGAACTATGCACGTGGTTCAGCTTCAGAGTGCACACACATCCGCTCATCCGACTCCATCAGTAATATCTCCCATTATTTCCCACTCCATAATTCATAAACGTCGCATATCTTTTCGAAATTGCTGATTCATACAACGCTTAATGTGAGACGACGCCATCATTTTTAAATTTTACTAAAACTTTAGGACGACATACACGTAAAAGACAACGCGCTTCTATAAAACTACGTGAAAATGTAAAACACTCGGATTTCGAAACGCAGAAGCGTTAATACAAAAAAATTTGAACGTAAACGTAATTACCGACGACTTAACTGCCCAAACTTGCATCCCATTTAGTCAACAGCTGCATCACATTATTCACTATGTAAACGACCATCTTCTCAAAATCGGCAACGGAACCAGCATCTCACGGAACCAAAGCTATTCGAAGTTATCTCACAGGGACAAAGAACAGAATCCGAAAAAGCTATCATTATATTGGCATTAACGTTGCTTATGAATTTAGAGGAGAAGAAAAAAAAAGGAAGACGAAACAACATTAAATATCGACATCGATACACGCAGTAAAGTGGGCGATGATAAACTTTGAAGAGGTATGAAAAAGTACTTTCCTTCATTACGGGCTCATGATAACAATACTGATAAAGAAATGGAAACGTGAAAAAAGTGATCTGCACGCTACGCATTGCATCACAACTGCATGTGATCAAATTCACTGCCGCTTAAACCAAACTTGTCTTGCAATACATATACTTTACCTTCTGAACGGATTTCGGCTCGAAACAGCACATCCATGAATGCCTATCGAAGAGTAAAGCATATGGCAATACATCAAACACTCAGAAACAAACTACCGTGACATCCTCCAATTCACATCCTGTGAGGCCTAGTATTCCAGCTCGCCACGAGGAAGAGGGAGGAGGGACTGATTTAAGTATAGCAAATTGCGCAAAACCGCCTTTAAAAGAGGGGATTCAAATGAAGAAGAAACCTGATTCGAAACGAATTTGCATGACACGGTGTCATCCGAGTACGGCACATAAGTTGAAGGAAAAGTGAACTTGGTGGGAGGAGAGGGATGAAGGTGAGGTATGTGACCCCTCTCTCGAGAAAAACGGGTTGAACATAAACGTGCTGATGCGGCTACTGTAGTCAAGGGCTTACAGTGCTCAAAATACAAAATGACACCGTAAAACGCGTTAAGATGCAACTGCGAAAACCTGTCATATCCTTACACCACTCTGTCGCTGTGATACACAAGCATCCGTGAGCATATTTTTTCTGTCAAAGAAACACCAGAAACATGAAAAAGAGTGAAGTGAAGGTGAAGTAACAGCGACAGTGACAGTCCTGTGCCCCACAAACAGATCTCCGTGGATAAAACGTAAGGTTGGAGCACAAAAGTGGCACAGTTTCACGAAGAGTGACTCGTAACTGCCACTATGAGCAACAACGTTCATTCGAAATTCGCTTCCGCGGCGAAACCTATTGCAGTGCGTGAATCACTCTGCATGGTGATTAATACGGAGAACGCAGCACATACTCACACACATACTCCAGTCAATGACGCATCAATGCCACTCAGCAACGTGCTGATGCGGCTACTGTAGTCAAGGGCTTACAGTGCTCAAAATACAAAATGACACCGTAAAACGCGTTAAGATGCAACTGCGAAAACCTGTCATATCCTTACACCACTCTGTCGCTGTGATACACAAGCATCCGTGAGCATATTTTTTCTGTCAAAGAAACACCAGAAACATGAAAAAGAGTGAAGTGAAGGTGAAGTAACAGCGACAGTGACAGTCCTGTGCCCCACAAACAGATCTCCGTGGATAAAACGTAAGGTTGGAGCACAAAAGTGGCACAGTTTCACGAAGAGTGACTCGTAACTGCCACTATGAGCAACAACGTTCATTCGAAATTCGCTTCCGCGGCGAAACCTATTGCAGTGCGTGAATCACTCTGCATGGTGATTAATACGGAGAACGCAGCACATACTCACACACATACTCCAGTCAATGACGCATCAATGCCACTCAGCCAGTTCTATCATTTGTAGGAACAACTGACTTAAATGGAAAAAAAGTAAATGCAATTTAACCCACATGATCTCCCAATCAAGCTGTTGACTGCAATATGAGCAACTGAACGATGAGAAAGGTTACACACTTCACGTATGCCGTTTCATGGCTGCCTTACAAACTACCACCATTCACATTAAAAAATATGAATCGTGCATTACTGATCATAACTGTGCATACTGCTACCAGCATAGACAGCTTTCCAATTATGAGGACAAAACCGAAAACACCCTACTGAGCACTTTCCGCCTACTCAGCGCGCATGCCACTGATAACAGTACAGCTGAGAGAAAGCTGGAAATCTTAAAAGACAACCCCAACAAGCATGAGTCATTCCCGCTCACAAGCGTTCGCGGCACAACCAAGATGAAACTTTCGAAGAACCTATGAAAAACTTTCATACATTTTTCAAAACTATTATTTCACTCGGAAATCAACTTCAGAGGTGTTTCAAATGCGCTAGAAATCAGTTACTGGGACGTCTAAAGCGCCATCTAACGCCAAACGTTGCTTCGATAAGTGACAGTGTATCCTGGAAAAAAAATCAGAAATAGCATAAAACACAAAGATATGAATATTACTATTTGCCATGATGAATAACGAGAGACGGCGCACGCGTATTTTAGAAGTTAAGCAGCAGTGCAGCAAACCAACCTATTTTCACTTCACCCTATTTCATTGCACCCCCCATGATGCAGTTCCTTCCCCGAAGAGTAGAAAATAAAATACCCACAATGGGATACAGCAGCAGCACACCCCTGATTCTGCTTCACTACTAAATTAATTCAAACAAGCTGAACAATTCAGATAGGCGGACAACGAACAGGAAACTCAGCTAGCGAGCAAGCGGCCGAGTGACTGCAAAATCGAGAAGGCGCACTTGGGGCTGACGCATTTTTAGCGGTTGACGGAAGAGGCAGGGGGCCCGAGGGATGGTGCAGAGAAAAACAGAGTGAATGGAAGAGAAAGAGGCGCTGCGGGGCTCGTGTGGAGCGCAACACGCGTCGAGCTGCTCGAATGAAGAGTACCGATCGAAAGAAGCACCGAATGCGCCTTTGCTTCGTACACATTGCGCTCTCCTCTCCGCTGCTCGCACATAGCAACGACAACTAATGGACCCCAACATAACACAGCTTCTATTCCATTTTTATAAATCTCTCACCGTCGATAAACTTCACGTGTTTCTTATTTCAGTTTACTGCTACACCCGTCAATCAAAAAGGTAACATCACCTAGTCAACGCAATCCACTTTAGCAAAACTGTTTTCTGCCTATACGTTCGGACGCATCAATCGCTCGCTTCGCGTACAATAAGCTAGCGAACGCAATCACGCCGACAATTTTCGTTTCATGTTTTCATTGCGAATGATTACGTCAAGTTGTGCAAGAAAAAAATCGAAAAAGGAACCTAAACAGTCGTCAAACGCCGAAATGATGCACAAAGCAAGTGCTTATGCATATGCACGCACTAAAGGCAATACTTGTACACTTACTGTACACATCACACACACTCACGAATTACAGTTACCACACAACATTGCTATCGCTGAATCGCTGAACTTAACGTAAAGTTCAAAAAAAATGTACAAACAGGATCGATCCCGGACGGACGCATGTGCTCGATTTAGTTTAACGTACAAAGCAAAGCACACCCCACGCGTCGCTTTAGCGACTACGCATTTTTTGTGTATGTTGCTTGTTACTCATCACAGACACACACACACGCACACACTCTCACACGCGCGCGCACACACACACTCACACATACTCACTCCACACACACACGCACGCACACACACGCGCACGCATACACGCAAGCACGCACACACACACATGCGCACACATACACACACACATACGCGCACACACACACACACACGCACGCACGCACGCACGCACGCACGCACTCACACACACATACATACACACACACATACATACACAGGCACACAAGCACACAAGCGCGCAAGCGCACATACACACTTTAGACTAAATTCACCCTCAAAATCCCACCGGATGCTCGCACAAGTACAGAGAAAATGGAAGGAAAAAGAACAATACTCTTCTTTTGCGTAAAGTCATCCTTCTCAGCGATCAAGAATTTTTATAAGTCTACTATATATGGGACTCTTAAAGAACTAAACGAAATCAAACATGCAGCGTTCCCTAAGTATACAGAAGTTAAGGATGGAAGCATGAGGTTGATGATTACGCCATAACTACTATTTAAATTCGAACGCCTCAGCTGACTGCTTCTTGTAGTGGCATTCGAAGCGAGCGTACGTCGCTGCGCAACTGACATATTCAGGCAAACAAATTCACAATCAGCTTAGCACATGACGTTCTAGCAGTAGACGCATAATATTACACATAGCTGCCACCAATCTATATTCGTGTCGCTTTTCAGTAACCAGCTGAAGCAATAACGTCGCATGTGATAGCACATAAAAGTCATAAGTATCTTTTACCAGTAAACCTCTTCACTTGTGAATAATATGATACATTTCGCAAACAATACATTCGCTTTTATAGGCAACAAAAGGATATTCACTAGTGAAAAGTATGTCTGCGAAACTGAGCTTATTACGCAGAAAAAAAAAAAAGAAAAAAAAAAACTCATATGGACGACCAAAGTACAAGTTCAAACCTCAGTGAACAATCACTGGGGAGATATCCTAACAGCGAGTTCTGACTTGTACCAAAACTCACACTTTCTGTAACCCTTCTGTGCATCACACGTAGTCTTTGTCAACAATTACGCTTTACTTTGTATGCGATTAACACGCTCCCATTTCATAAATTGATGAGCTTTCGGATTTTTATAAAATCTGAATCATGAAGAAACTTAAGAAACAAACGCCAGCGAGTATTAGTGCCAGTAAGACAACACTAAACATGAAAAAGCGAAAATGAGCACAGCGCGAACAATTTATGTTAGTAGTAAGTTTACGCTGTCGATACCATTTCTTTATCCACAAAAAAATATATATATGCATAAACAGAAACATAATATCAGCAAAATGAAAACTTTTATCCAACGGGAAACGAGAGAGCCGTTCTTGTCCGTGTTTTTAAGCTGAAAAAAATCTGAGAAATCGACTACGATTTCCTACAGCAGATGCACCATTTTATTTTCAATTTGATATTTTCTAAAGAGTTGTTAAGTTCACATGCCCACTCAAAGAAAAAAAAGGAAGAAAACCATTTTTTCTAAAAACAACAGCAGAGAAGAAATAAAAGGGAATAGCAATTTGCGAGAACTGAATGCAACACAGAGCTCGTTTGGTGTGACCTCAGCACTATGTCGCTCAAGCGATATGCTCAGTGTGTGTATGTGTCGCTCGTGGAAATGAGGCCGCTCTGCACGCATAATTTTTGCATAATAGTGCGTACGCAAACGATGGGGTTACAGATGGATGGCCCGCCTACATCAGCATACAACGACTGCCTGCTGAGAAACGCGCTTGCTTCACATTTCCCTCATTCGACAACGCTTCGCTATGTTTCTCAACTGGACGCTTGGGAAAGGCCGTTTGGACAATAAGAGAATTGCGAGAAACCAACAGATGTATTTCATTGCAGATGTTTAGAATTCAGAGAAAAAAACGAACTTCGCTTTTTCCTTTGTTCTTTAATAGCCTCACATCAGCTGTAGAAAAAAGATAATCTCGCACATTTATGCTTTAGAAGTATTGTGGCCCACATTCGTTTGGAGGAAAACCTTCAAACTGAAAAGACTGTGGGAGTCTATCAGAAAATAGTTCACTCGAAGAACAAGCAGCGGTGCGACTGAAGAAGTGAAGTTAGCAAGACTCGATCTACCATTATTATCAGTAAAGTTAGATAGCTTAACTAAATCAATGACAGTGCTTATCGACTGACAACACTCATCAATTGCGACGACATCCAAACCCTAAATACTGCGTTTAGAATCATCAATTGTCCACTTTGCTAGTGTACACAAACTTGATGAAAAAATAGGTTGGCTAAACAGAACGAGGGTATATCGATGGAGAAAGACGAATGCGCAGCTGAAACGTCAATGGAATATAATGCGCCTAAGCGAGCATCAACAACCATTTGACTCATCGCCACAAATTTAGAGAAAAGCAATTGGTTATGAGACAGACAAGAGACGCAGAGATGAGCACGACGACGTGCAGGTCGCGTGACCGTGTCATCTACGTAACTAACACACACCATATACTCACCTAAATCAAATTCGTACAAGCTCCCAAATTAGTAACAACATCAGTACGGCATCAATTACTCTGACACACTACCATGTCCATGTCCATACCTGACATCAAAAAACATTAAAAATGGGAAGAGAAATTATGTATAATCCGATCGAAAATGGCCGGTAAAACAACAGATTCGTAATGCGCTCAATTAACGAAGTGAACGAGGTAGACGTGAAAAGAATATGAAAACAAAACACATCCTACAAGGAAATTTAAGACTGGCATGCAAACTGCTTTTCAGTCTGTAACTATTAGCAGCTGTCAACGCAAAACACAAACCTGTATACTGGTCTGCAATAGAGTGCCTAGCTAACGAAAAACGAATCTGTGAAAACCGTTTCGTTTCAGATGCGCATGAATTTGCAATTCGTAGCTTTGCAACACCAAAAAAAATTTACGCCCTAAACGTATCCGGCGAGGGAAGAAGTTGATTAAGAAACCGGAAGTCAACCACGCTTGTATAAAGCATGGCAGAAGAGTTCAGAAAAGGATAGTTTTTTCCAATGAAGGCTGCCATTACGCTCGTATGTAAATGGAACTCATTTGCAAGGAAAAATCACCCTCGCCCCTCACCACCCTCCTCACTTTCTTACTGAGTACGACCAAAAAAGCAACAAAGCTCGACCAAAAATCACGCAATTTCCACCTGCTAATGCACAGTCACCGAGAAAAGCAAAGTTCAGCGAGATGAAAAGCAGATTATGGTGACATGAAGGAAGCAACAAACCAGTAGCAGTCCACGCTGCAGCCGTGTTGTCGCCCGAAAATGAGCTCGCCATTGTTGTTGTCGGTCGTGGTGAGACGGCCTCCCCTTTTCGCCGTTTCGTTTGTTTTCGACGGCGGTTCGCAAACCAACGATTCACCTAAATTCAACCAAATCCCCTCAAGTTCACATTTCACAAGAAGTTAACCGGGTCGGGCAAAAAAACTTTGGAAGATTGCACTGCCACATGACATGCACAATTAGAATGTACGATCGTTCACGCATACAACATTTACGTAGTGCTGGCCGCATGCCAAAGCAGTTGTTCACTCTTATCTTCTACCCTCCCCAACACCCTATCTGCTCTCCCTATTACCGAACTACTACACCACCGTTTTTCCAAAGAAAACACGTTGTTGTAAGCGCTTCGGAACAAAAACTGCCATGTAAAAGTATGAGCATGCTAGTACCTGCTACTCCAACGTGTAATAAACATCGTGACAATGCCTTCCAAACAGGTGATTATCGGTACGCTCGAGACGGGAACAGGTAGGTGCCCACAAAAGGCTGACTCATTTCACTGAACTGACCAATTCGATCGATGAATCAACCATCCCAACATCACATCATATAGACAATGAACGACAGCAATTTCATTTTTCTCATATCACATTTATTGAACGCTATCCTCTAGCTCGACCATCTATTATCTCGGTGACCAGAAACTGTTGTTATATCGTAAATTCCAACTGAACTGATGTAAAACAAGAACTGGATCGATTTACACCGAAACAGTTATAGTGACAATGCCATCTGTGCGCTGAAACACTTTACAAAGCAATGAACAACTATCGCAGACAATGTTCTGTGAAATGAATCAATGACAGAGTACTAATTGTCTATCGCTGTTTTGAAAAACAAGAAAAAGCACGACTGCGAACTGTTTCACTACAGTTCTTTTGAAGCCAGCTTTGAATAGGACAAGAAATACAATGTGTTGTCGGAATATTTCGGCACCACCATCCGCGGTGAACAGCTGCTGCGATGCGCCATTTAAAAGTTAAATCGATTTGCTTAGCAGACTGCAACAGTGCGAAAACTAGGTGTTGTTTGTGGCAGTGACTGAGAACTCGTAACCAGGCACGTGTGTCACCTATCCCAGCATAAACTGGCAACCGACTCGTCTCGTGCAGAGCGCCTATCAACAACTCTCAAGAAATCGAATCGCTGTTACAAGACTCATTCATAAAACCGAAAGAGCCCGGTGAAATTCATGCGAAAAGAACGGCCAAAGCTCACTGAAAAATGAATTCTAACGTCAATTTCGAACAAAATTTTGCCAAGCAATTGCCTATAAAATTGCGCCACAACAACAACGCCGAAATCAAAGACGAGGAAAACAATTTTTTTAAACGCTGCAAATGTTTCGAACATTTCACATGAACAGCGTAGTGCAGCCTGCTGACAGCATCAATAAAGAATGATAAGCGCTATCCGTAAAAGACACTGTCTACGTGCCAGCTGGTTGTGAAAAGATTTCTTCGGAAATTTACTCCTTTTTTCTAAATTTTTAGTCTTTGCAAATGACTGCATCAAGTCATAGTTCTGCAACGAAAATTTCAAGTACAGGAAACCGATGTTTCCAAACCGAGATTATGACAATGGTTCCAGTCAACTTGCCTACTTCAGAATGATGCATATTCATTTATTTGAATTCAATCGCCTCTAACAGGATTTATCCGAAGCATTTACCGTTTATAAATTAATGAGCACTATTCCCAATTCATCCACACAAAAAAAGTAACTTCTAATGATGTGGAGTTTGGAGGGAAACTTCAACCTTTCTCCATACCCGCTTTTTTGAGCGTATAATTTTTTATTCTACAAGACTTTTGCGAAACAGAACTATTACAATAAACATATCCCAAAAATAACATCACCTGACGAAACAGAAACCAAAAGTAAATTCTCTACACAAAAGTTATCTTGAAAAACATTACAGTTCACTACACAAACTGAGGTTTGTTGACGGCTGCTGTGATACATCCAGCGCCTGCAATTCAAGGAAATCCGCTAAGACCACCCACAATTTTGCCCGAGAGGTACACAGCAGACGAAAAGGTAACAAGAGAGAGAGAGAGAGAAAGAGAGAGAGAGCACTATGAGAGCATACAATCGCACGAATTTCTTAGAAAGGCATGGGGTACAGTGAACAAAAGAAAACGTTCGAATCTCATCCCTTGAAGGAAAAAAAGAAACGGAGACCGAATGTGAACTGACCGTGTGATAAGACTGAAGAAAGAAAAAAAAACAGTAAAAAGGTGATACTCCCGAAAGTCCACTTCGCCCCTAATAGTAAACGAGTAACAGCTGCTGTGCACGCATAAAATTTTATCGTTCTAATGAAAATCCCTGCTCTGGTTCAGACCCAAACTTCACATACCTTTAACTACGATCAGACAGCAGAGCACAGACAAGATAATCAGCGACCTTTGGGATAGAGATGGCACCTTAACTAATCAGTTCTAGAGATAGATATTAGAACAAAATTGAGCTCGCGATGCGTCGTATCACAAAACAAGCAACAGATGGTCGCTGATTCGCTTACAAACCGGCGTCAAAACGGTGACATTAACGCACAATACATTGAATACTAACTGATACGCCAATTCGTACCGCATAAAACACATGAGATTACCGCTTATTTCACTCGCTTCCTACGCTCCTCCACTTGAGGGGTGGCAGCAATAAATCACAGCCACATTGCCAGCTGAGATCAATATTTGGCCGGGAAAATAAAACAAACGAGAAATATGGCTTGAAAAGTGAGAAAAAAGTAGAGGAAAGATGGAAAAAAAAGAGGGGAATACGGCCGTATATAATGCTGTCGCATTTATGTGAGGAAATTGGAGGCTGCTAAGCTCAGAGAACTCAACAACGGCCAGATTCCCTCTCGAAGCGAATTAAATAACACCAAGCAGTTGATTCATTTAAAAAAGAGGCAATTACGGTATCTGCCGTGCAAACTGCTCATTACGAACAAAGCCAATACTGCGATTAAAACATATCCAATTTGTGCCATCGACGCACAAAAAATAAACCATCAACAAATGATCTACCGCCCCTCACTTAACACAATTAAAATTCTATCAGTATTTACGCAACAAAAAAAAATGCTCCACTCCAAAAATAATCCGAAAATCATTTACAAATCTATTGATGTCGTCCGCCTAAAACTGCTATTTATAAATGGACGATTTCAACGCTAGCCGCATTTTCAATAACTCGAAATAACCCTCCTTTTGAGGAGGATTTAAATCTTAAAATTAAACATTCGGCAAGAGGTAACATTGCGCAAGATCAGCGAAAAAGGAAAATTCGCACTTGTAGGTAAGACATTGACATGTCTTTGGCGATTCGCTCTTTCTCCTCTCGACACGGATATAAATTGTCACCATGCAGTGTTATCCACATATCCAGCATTTCGGTCTGCAACATCCACCGTGCTTACGCAGTCGCATTCAACCCGACAAATTCCATTTACATTCATACCTTCCACTCTCGCAACCCATTATTATTCGCCTCACGCCAGTACCGCATCACTATCAGTTATTTATACTTTTCCAAACTGCTGCTGCAAGAAATTCGAACGGCCCACAACGCTCCAAAAAAAGGGATTAAGAGGAATCATTCATGTAAGCAAGTGAAGATTCGGAAAAAAGGATAGCATCAGATGACTGCAGCGGGAAAATACCGTATCACCTGAAGCAAAGAGCCTCCCTCATACGCTCTGATTAGTCATAACAATCACACTCCTTAAAAATATTATGGGACACTTCAGACTTCCACACTAAAAACAACATTCTGAACAGGCTCAGAAACATAGCTCTCCCCCTTCCTCAGTCCCTCCTATTTCAGTAAGTTGCTCTCCTTTACAAACTTTAATCGACGTGATATATATGGTACATCCTACCAAAACTGTCGTCACACACATTGAAAAAGCGAATGATGAGCGACTAAATAAAACTTAAAAAATTATTGCTGAACACAGACCTAATCACAAAGGAAGTAGCTTTCGTCATGCAAGCTAAACAAAATTTAAAAAGACAAAATACCAGAGGAATAAGCTGATGAACGTTCGACTTATTGTTTCCTGGCGTCACGCCATCTTTCGTTTTTTTTTTTAAAATCTGTTCAAGCCTTCCCACTCAATGCAAGTGCTTTATTTTGTACAATTGCCAACTGACACCCTGCATGGAATCTTCAGAATGAATCAACGGAATTTGGAAGGCTGGAGCAACTGGACGCCAAAAGAGCGCACCTGAACAGCCGGTATAGATGCAATGGATACCAAACGGTGCAATGGGTGAAACAAGAACGACTGCAGAGAACAATAACTAACAAATGCAAAAAAGCGAACCTGTTGACGATGTTTCGCCTTCTCGGACGCATTCGCCGCAGAAGAGAGCATGAGAGTGGTCTCGCCGCTGGGCGAGTTGCCCCCTCGAGGCGAAGAAATACACGTCGCTACCATTACCAATACCGTATCACCTGAAGCAAAGAGCCTCCCTCATACGCTCTGATTAGTCATAACAATCACACTCCTTAAAAATATTATGGGACACTTCAGACTTCCACACTAAAAACAACATTCTGAACAGGCTCAGAAACATAGCTCTCCCCCTTCCTCAGTCCCTCCTATTTCAGTAAGTTGCTCTCCTTTACAAACTTTAATCGACGTGATATATATGGTACATCCTACCAAAACTGTCGTCACACACATTGAAAAAGCGAATGATGAGCGACTAAATAAAACTTAAAAAATTATTGCTGAACACAGACCTAATCACAAAGGAAGTAGCTTTCGTCATGCAAGCTAAACAAAATTTAAAAAGACAAAATACCAGAGGAATAAGCTGATGAACGTTCGACTTATTGTTTCCTGGCGTCACGCCATCTTTCGTTTTTTTTTTTAAAATCTGTTCAAGCCTTCCCACTCAATGCAAGTGCTTTATTTTGTACAATTGCCAACTGACACCCTGCATGGAATCTTCAGAATGAATCAACGGAATTTGGAAGGCTGGAGCAACTGGACGCCAAAAGAGCGCACCTGAACAGCCGGTATAGATGCAATGGATACCAAACGGTGCAATGGGTGAAACAAGAACGACTGCAGAGAACAATAACTAACAAATGCAAAAAAGCGAACCTGTTGACGATGTTTCGCCTTCTCGGACGCATTCGCCGCAGAAGAGAGCATGAGAGTGGTCTCGCCGCTGGGCGAGTTGCCCCCTCGAGGCGAAGAAATACACGTCGCTACCATTACCAAGCAACACCTCTAGCGCTGCAACTGAAGTTCTGCTCATAAGCGTGAAGTTAAATGAAGCAATACTATGTCGTTAAAAGCGAATAGGTCAACCCTGCTCTCGCAAGCGAACCTGTTGACGATGTTTCGCCTTCTCGGACGCATTCGCCGCAGAAGAGAGCATGAGAGTGGTCTCGCCGCTGGGCGAGTTGCCCCCTCGAGGCGAAGAAATACACGTCGCTACCATTACCAAGCAACACCTCTAGCGCTGCAACTGAAGTTCTGCTCATAAGCGTGAAGTTAAATGAAGCAATACTATGTCGTTAAAAGCGAATAGGTCAACCCTGCTCTCGCAATCAAGTCATAAAATAAAATTCGCTATTCTCGCTTGCTATCCGCTACATGCGACAAGTTCCGTGATAAGGAACTATGAAAATAACGCTCTTCTCAGTTTGGAATGATAGCGTTTAATAAGCGCTTAAAATTTTCAAAGGCAACAATAAACTACTCAGTGTTTAATAGTAACACAGTTCAGACCTGAACACAGCAATGCATCTTGATTACTGCAAAGCACAACGCAAGCAAAGCGACGAAGGCAGTAAATTGCTGCAAAAATAAATATGTGAAAATCGGCTCTAACATGAACGAACAATGAAAAGGCATGATAGTAACGCTGTTGCTGTAAGCAAATTTCCAGACGCGCTAGTGTCGTTACTTTTTGGCCATCGAGCAGTGTCTGTTAAAAGTATGGTTGACAGATGGAAAGTTGGATTTGACAGAGCGATGAAATGAAGCAAAAGCGACAAAAATGAATGACGTGAGACTTTCGGCATCGATGACAACTGAAACCGGATTGTATTCCATCTTGAGTTTTTTTCTTCGTTTTAGAAAAAAAATCCTGGTATTCGTGGATGCGTGGAAGACGCTGCATGCACTATGAAGTCATTCGGAAACAGACAATGCCTCTGAACGAAAAACAACCAAAACAGAGATGCTCGCACTGTAAGATGTACGCACGCAAACAAAACAGACCTGCCAAGTGACACAAACAAGCAACATCGCGTCCCAAGCGATCGACCATGAAAATCGAAATGCTCGCTGCAGAAAGTGCGTTTATGAACACGTGAGACCGCACAAAAAAAGCAGCTCTCTGCTAGCGCCATACACACGCATACGCTCACACAACAACAATAAGCATCCACTATTTTCCCATACCAAAATAAGCAGCAACTGAATCAAATGGGCACCGAAAGTGCAGTTTCGAAAATGCGCCAACTTCATGGTGAATGAAGATAGGAAAAAAGCATCGGTGCATGACGCAACATTACTATACAGAGGAGGGAGAGGGAAAAGGATG
>JPKZ01001747.1:342689-383000 GCA_000803305.1 Toxocara canis
GGGAGAGCAAGAGAGAGGGAAGACTGATGCGTGCAAATCGACGAACGCCGTCTTCACAGTGGAGGATAGCAGACGGCAATGGTCGTCAAGGACGGAGCGGTCCCACGCTGCCAGCACTAGCCTATGTCGGCTGCACACCATTTTAATGGCTCACTATCGCGCACACACGCACCCACGCATGCGACTAGCACCCCCTAATACAACGTACGCTCGCTGTCGTACTACCCTTACTGCGCTTCGTATTGTACAAAATACAAGATGCGTTTCTGATAATATATCTATCACTCTACTGCTAACTAAAAACGTAAAACAGTGCTACTTGACCGACCAAGCCCGATTTAGCATTAGAAAGATGTGCGATGGATTCAGATGAATTTAGAGCGCCTGGCGCAGGGGATGTCGGTATGGCACCGTGGATGTCGGTATGGCACCGTGGATGTCGGTATGGCACCGTGGATGTCGGTATGGCACCGTGGATGTCGGTATGGCACCGTGGATGTCGGTATGGCACCGTGGATGTCGGTATGGCACCGTGGATGTCGGTATGGCACCGTGGATGTCGGTATGGCACCGTGGATGTCGGTATGGCACCGTGGATGTCGGTATGGCACCGTGGATGTCGGTATGGCACCGTGGATGTCGGTATGGCACCGTGGATGTCGGTATGGCACCGTGGATGTCGGTATGGCACCGTGGATGTCGGTATGGCACCGTGGATGTCGGTATGGCACCGTGGATGTCGGTATGGCACCGTGGATGTCGGTATGGCACCGTGGATGTCGGTATGGCACCGTGGATGTCGGTATGGCACCGTGGATGTCGGTATGGCACCGTGGATGTCGGTATGGCACCGTGGATGTCGGTATGGCACCGTGGATGTCGGTATGGCACCGTGGATGTCGGTATGGCACCGTGGATGTCGGTATGGCACCGTGGATGTCGGTATGGCACCGTGGATGTCGGTATGGCACCGTAAGCGTGAAATACAGTGTTTAACATAAAAGCTCACAGTGTTGCAACACCGCAAGATATCATAAGAGGTCGCAGTTGAGAAGCGCCTAACAAGGATCGCTGCCACCACAGCATTCACAGACCCCAACTTTCCCTCAAGACTCACTGACGTTTAAACAGTAATATTAGACAGACACATACGAGATTCAACTCAAATAAGTTGCCTTCGATGTGAGCGAAGGAGAGAGCAACGGGCAGGATAGAGTTGCCAAAACAGCTCGTAACACAATAATCGTTCGACTGGTAGTCGATAAGGAAGCGGCAGCATTAACTACTCAGAGACTGAACTTTTACAAACACGGTTGAATGTATATAATATATTGCCATTGAAAACCTGTTGAAAATACTCCGATATATTCTATCTGAATTCTTCCGATCCACATTCCGCATATGATCCAATTTTTCTTCAGTAGCGGCGAACCAATTTGATAGGAGAACCAAGGAACGAGAAACGAGACCACAAAAACCTCTGCTTGGAATTCAAAACGAACAAGAACGAAGGTCGCGAGAAAGCAACACTGACAGGGTGTATGTCTAGGCTATATGCAAAAAAAAAAAATGCAACTGGGAAGCCGTATAAGTGGTTACGAAATAAAGGTGATGAGTACAACGATATGATCTATATACCTAATTTTACTTACTCTAATTTCCATAAGCTATTATGGCAAAAAACATTTCCCTTTCAGACAGTTTATTGAAACCCTTCACATTACACGGTGCCATACGCTCAGTGACTGGGGATACAAGCAAGCCTTAAGCGCCTGGAGTATGGATACGAACCCTGTGCACATTCCAGTATGCAAGGTGAATGCGCGGTGGCTGGCACCGCGCAAAGAAGCGGAGATTCCATCCAGACAAGAGTACACAAAGCCCGCCATCAGCCACCAACATGCCACAAAATGGCACGCCACATATGCAGTAGCTACCTATCCCAACCATCTTTTCCTGCTCCAAAAAACCTCTGATCTGATATTATCAGTGCAGCAAACTTGATCGTTGCACTGACCAACACGTCATCTGATTCGAAAAGCGCAGGCTACTTCGGTTGTGCTTGTCAGCATCTTTAAAGCATATGCAAAAAGAACTACTAGAGAGTTGCATAACAGCGGCTGGATAAGGCAAAAAAAAAAAACATTTGAAAAAAGGTGCAATTATGTGTGAAGAAAAAATGTGTCGTGATTATTTCGAAATAGCTGAAAGAAATTTGCAGATACGATTAAATAAAGAACTCCACATCAAAAAATTCTAGCGCCCAACACAACAAAGTCGGGACAACTCAGCTACACACATCCCGTGGAAAACGCCGACAAAATCCATCATTTAAGGCAGCCAAAATTCACTAGTGCACAAAGTGCACAAAAAAGACGCGTTTGTGCAAAAAGCATGGATAAGCGTCACCTATTTCAGCCTGAACTGCATACAGAATTCCTCTGCTTCAAGCGCCATTCACCTGTTACTATATGCCCCGTTGGGCTGGAATCATGATCACGCCTAAATTATTTCCTGCCAAAGCACGAAAAACCTTGTTTATATGCGCCTGCCTACCGCACCCCAATGTGTCAATTTATCAATATATCACTGTATTGGTGGCATCCCACATGTGCCGTATCACCTGACGACATCGAAACGATAAGATGTGCGAGAAGAGGGCGAACACAACACTGCAACTTTCAACGACCACGACAATAAGCGCCAACATTTGCGGCGCGTGGTGGGCATGAGCCATCATCGAATGCGCTACAGCAGCAACGATGACCCACAGAGAGAGAGGGGAGGACGGAACGCAAGAGCAGCGCCACAGGGAGCCTCGCCAAGAAATCGTCGAAACGAGAGCGAACCACAACGACGTGGAAAGCAAAAACCCAAACGCCAAAGAGATGAACGCACAAAAAAGTACGACCTTACGCGGCGCAACGGCAGTCACTCATACTGCTGCAACAGCCAACGTCGTAAAAGTGGAGCAGTGAAATTCGCAGAGTGACCTCTGCCCATAAGCTTGAACGTCTATCGTAGTAACTACCATCAGCAGCGATTAACGGCTCGACGCCGCTAACAATAAATGGTTGTTTTGTTTTGCTTGTTACAGTGCGCAAAACAACTGAAAAGGATTCGGCATCCGTTTAGCATGCCTCGTCGCTATAGATGCGAATAAGAGAATCGACTATTAAAAACGGTTCTAACTATCGATGCCTTACTGGAACTGTCTTCCGACCGACTGACTTCGCGACTCTTTCCAACTTGAAATCGCTCTTCAGCTGCACGGCAACGAATCAAGCCCCAAGGCGCGAGCTGTCACTAATTCGTTTCAGAGGTATTCCCATCCTGCTGTTCATTTCGTTCTTCCTCTAATCACGTGCCAAATACATGAAACCTTCCAATTCGAATGGAGTAGGTTAAAAAGTTGAAACAAATGAAAATGTTCGCTAGTTTCACTTGCAATACCTAAACACCAACAATACTGATGATCTAGCGTTGCCCGTTTAATCACAGATTCCAGGTTTGCTCATGAATGCTAAAAAAAAAAACATTGTTTGCCTAATCCCAGCGGTCTCAACTCCTCTCCGGCTCACTACTCTCAGTTGTTATACCGTCCTATCAATACGGTATGATTGCATCGCTTTGTATACATCAGTCTGATAAATCAGCAAACATGTTACTAAACATGGACGAGGATCACATGCTAAATGGGATGACCGCACGGATCGTTGAGACCTGAATCGCTCTAGTTTTTTCTCCAAGGTTGTAACAATAATGTTGCTATTTTTGAAAATACGAATCTGTTTTGTATTTGACCATTTAAGCCACACATGTTTTCCTCGGGATCTGCACACGAACACGAAGCAATGAAAGAATGCAGCGTTGCGCTTATGTACAGATCGTTTCTGTTTGTTATTCGAACATTTTTATTCACTGCAAATGTGCGCTGTTTTAATCGTCCTTTTTCTGTTGCTCGTCTCACTGAATACGCATTGAAAAGATCGGGTTGGATGACCGTCCGCGATTACAATAATTCTTATGGAGTTTGACTCGAATCGTAATTTCTGCAACTTCAGTGGACTACTCGTCTTGGCAGCTCGTTTTCATATTTTGATAGCGGAAAGCAAACAACCCTAAGTTTAATACCAAACCTCTTGGAGTTCATAATAACACGTATTAGCAGAAATTTTTCCTTTTTTTTTTCTCTGAAATTCGACTTTTGCTGCCAACATCTCCGCTCATCTCCTATTTGGACTTTGCATCAGAAGAAGAAACAAAAGGCAAGAAATGACAGCAAGACAAACACCACAGTAAAACGGCGCGTCAAGAAAATAACAGCGTAGGCAACACAGCGGATAACAGGAAAGATCAACTATTGTAATAGTTCAGTGTTGGTGTCCCAAGCTGAAGCCAAGCAGCTGTTCATGAGCAAAAACCACCAAATGGTTCGGATTGACTCACTCTCTCGAGACAACTGATTACTCTAAGGAAACAAGCAGCTGTCAAGTGTAGCACCTTACAGCTTCGCAAATGCATCTGCTATTCGGAACTAAACCACAGAAATCACATTTAGGAAGGCATCAGCAGAACGGATACCCTTCCCCGTTAAAGGCGATGGGGAAAGTTGTGTAAACTTAAGACTGCGTTCATCTCATGGCACATTCCATACCGCTGTTCTCATTTCCCATCTGCCTTCCCATGAGTGTTACGTATTAGCAGAAATTTTTCCTTTTTTTTTCTCTGAAATTCGACTTTTGCTGCCAACATCTCCGCTCATCTCCTATTTGGACTTTGCATCAGAAGAAGAAACAAAAGGCAAGAAATGACAGCAAGACAAACACCACAGTAAAACGGCGCGTCAAGAAAATAACAGCGTAGGCAACACAGCGGATAACAGGAAAGATCAACTATTGTAATAGTTCAGTGTTGGTGTCCCAAGCTGAAGCCAAGCAGCTGTTCATGAGCAAAAACCACCAAATGGTTCGGATTGACTCACTCTCTCGAGACAACTGATTACTCTAAGGAAACAAGCAGCTGTCAAGTGTAGCACCTTACAGCTTCGCAAATGCATCTGCTATTCGGAACTAAACCACAGAAATCACATTTAGGAAGGCATCAGCAGAACGGATACCCTTCCCCGTTAAAGGCGATGGGGAAAGTTGTGTAAACTTAAGACTGCGTTCATCTCATGGCACATTCCATACCGCTGTTCTCATTTCCCATCTGCCTTCCCATGAGTGTTATGACCACCATCGTTGAAAATCTAACCGAAGCGATCACAACATCAGCCGGATTGTTGCGTACATTAAACGAGAAGCTATAAAACAATAAATCAAGCTAACAAGCAGCCCGAAGCGCAAACGTGCCTCTGCTCTAAAAAAATCGGTGTGCTGGCCATCGGTGACACAGACCGTGCAACGTGAGGCGGCGCATGACATCATCAAAAAGCTATCCGGTTCCAATACACGCCTTCTAGTGGCGAAATCGTCACGCCTGCTGCACTACGTGGTGCACAGCGTACATATTACGTAAGGCGAAAAAACGGCGAAACGGTTGCGAAATACACCAAGCGCACAACTGCAACGCCAGCAGCGCCGCTTTACGAGCGATTCGGAACGGCACTTAAAACAATCACACTGCTCACTGGCCCGGCCACCTCGGTGTAGATGGCGAACGATCGAATGCGAAAACGACACCTGAGCCAGTCAAATGATTTCGTTTCATGAGCGCATGCACAAACGTTCCCTCGATTTCACAATTCACTTTGATAAAACACTGTCGAAATTGTATGCCTTCATTCGAAGAGGCATAGTCAAGCTCAACTTTTGCTGGCACGTCCCTTCACACACCAGAAACCATTCGTTCTGAAACAATGAACAGCAAAGCCGTATATGAAAAAACTGCAGAAACTTTACGGATAAACTGACAACAAGAATGATGATGAATAATAAACACGCTGGCATATGTCCACCTCGGTTTTTTGACGGTAAAGGAAAGACCTATAAAATGTTGCCGCGGAAAACGCTGATGAGGTGAGCGAGAATCGCCGTGAACAATCTCTTTTAATTTCACTACGAAAATATTGTAGGGAATATGTGAACTGTGATGCAGAAAGTCCACTATAACACGTAACACCTGCTTCATTAAGAGATGCTGTCGGACAAATTTAATGCGGAAGTATGGCATACAGATATCATCTTACAGTTTAATGCAATCAACATGACATTATATTGCACCTATATCCCTCTCGCCTCGAATCTGCGATTATTCGAATCACCCTCTCTGTAAATCACCCCAACTTTACTTTTCACACATATTGATTGTTCCGAGTGATACATACAGAATAAAGACGTCAATTTAGACCACGTAAAACGGATCGAGACGACCATTCAGTTAGGTGTGTGAACGAGTGAGTGCTCTCCGAGCATCTGCGGAAACGGTCGCGTCAAAGCGTTTGCGCGGCAGAGGACAGCTCATTCAACTCTCCCTCCGCGTGGCCTCCACTGCATTCGCCAGACACCTCTCCATTCTACCCGTACACTTTGCAACCAAACGTCGCACATCGTGTCTGCTCGTGCGACACATTCGAAATGCCCGTCTCTCCATTGCCACACTCCACAAACCGTGCAGTTTTTGTTCTGATACTCACCTTATCTTCCTCTTCCTCCCCCCACTCCCACCCCTACCCCCTCTCCATAACCTTTGTCGCATCTTTATGTCACATTTCGCTTTAAAAAAAGTTGCGCTCACCCCTTAACAATCTCTCATATATGTTGTACACACTGTACAGACGAATCAGTTCGATGTGCATTTGCAAAACGCAAAAGAAGAACAAGGATGGAAGTTTCAAAAAGTTAAATGGGGAATGGCGACTTCGCATTTTCGATTTGAAACCTCTATGGTATCGAAGAACTCAGTTCGACCTGCATTTATGTTTTAAGATTGTTAAAGGTTTTTCGGGAATTCCGTTCAAGAGCATTTTTTCTTTTACAAAGTTTGCATCACGCTCGAGGTTTCACCCTCTGCAAATCGAAAGGAAGACAACGAGTCGAACTGATGTGCTTAACTCTTTCGCTTTTCGTGTTGTACCTATCTGGAACTCCTTGCCATGTGATGTCGTTATGGCTGGTAATTTGTCTTGTTTTAAGCGACGCTTGGAGCAGTGTGATCTAACGACAATACCTGCCGCTTGCCGGCTGTAATTCATTATCGACTGTTATTATGCATTCCTACATGTCCATTGCTTATGATCTCTTGTTTTTCTACTCTCATCAATGTCTATGGGTATTTAAACGCATGGTTAATTGCAGTGTTTATACTTATGAATATACTATAGCTTTCGTGTATACTTTTTTTTTTCTGGAGGCGTTGTTACATGCTTTCTTTATTGTAAATAAAGATTCTCTCTCAGAATGCTAAAAGCGAAGAAAAAACCATTAATGAAACAAGAGAAACAAGCTACAATGCTAGAATGAAGAATAAGTTAATGAAGAGCGAGTGCATTCTCAACGAGTTAAGGTGTTTCTCGACATTTATGAAAGGAATGACTGAGTTCGGTGCATTAATCAACACTTACTTTTGAGATTTTCCAAAAGCAGAAGTTGCTTAAGAAATAAATGTGCTTTTTGTTTGTTATGTTCGTTTGTTATCCTAATACCGAATAACAAACGAAGATAATAAGTGCTCCCAATATGCCTCCTACTCTCTAGGCGAAACAAAGAACGCGTTTGGATCAACAAAGCGGTCATTACAGGGCGAACCCCGCTTCCCAAGCAGCGTTTCATTTGCCTTCGTATTAAGCGCTCTATATTATTTACGCTAAGCGGTTTTAACGACTAGTCCATTGCATTACTCCCCTTCTGTAGCAACTGAAATTCGCCTATTTATACGCTCAATTTTTCTATAACCTCTCTCGTTCTCCGTTCCTCTCTCATCTCTTCATGGTGGCCATAACACATGAAAAATAGCCTGTTCATTATTACACGTCAAAATACGAACCCAATCCCACAGGAAATGAAAAGCACGAAAGTAGGGATGCAGACGTAACACGCAAGCTAGACGAAGAAGAAGTCTTTATTCACATGAATAAAGAAAACTGCTCGCGGCAGTAAGCCATATAACAAAACGGTGCCGACATAAATGCGGTTATGCGGGCACACGTTTAGATGAATTGCACATATGTACATGAAAGAATGGCATGTAATGAGCGAGGAATGGCAAGAAAATGAGTTGCACATGTGTACATAGAAAAAGCAGAACCATTCAGCATAAGAGAGTAGACAAATGGTACAAATATGAGTTGTGACTGAAGAAATTAAATGAGCAATTGTTTTGAGGTCAAATGAGTGAAGGCTGTTCATGAACACGGAGCGACTTTGCACATCAGCTATTCTACAGGGATGTTCATTCCAAATACGGACTGCTCTGAACTGGAAGCTGTAGAAGACACTGTTCACAAAACAGGTTTTGCGCACTAACTGATAGCGATGGGGTCGACGTTCACGCTGATCAAGAAGCGTAAATAGGCCTTCTAGGCGTATTTCAGAGAAACCTCTGACAATTTTGAAACATAGGGCCAGGTCGAATTTAAATCGGTATTACTCCAAAGGTTCGAGATCGAATAATTTCAACCTAGCCGTATAATCAGGTGTATATGGCCCCACGAACAATTTACGAAATGCCATAAGAGTATAATATTCTTCCACTTTTCCAAGTCATTGATAAGGTAAGGCGACCATGACTGCGTACAGTACTCTACTATGGCATGGCAGTACACAATAATGATCAATCGGTGTTGATCATTATTGTGTACTTTACGGTAATGATCAATGCATCGGTGTTGCAATGCGCGTACGATGCAGCTGCGCGTAGCCACCTTTACCGCTTTCGTAGCTACTTCAGTGCAGTGCAAATTTGGACAAATTTAGACTCCAAGATCGCGGATCCTATCATCGGCAGATGGTAAAACCTCGTTATCCAACCGCAGGAAGCACTCGTGATGGAAATTAACGTGAAGAACCCGACATTTCTTGCACGAAATGTCAAGTTGCTATGAGTTAGACCAAGCGCTGAACGCACTCAGATCGCTTTGCAAAATATGAAAATCGATAGCGGGGTTTTGCGAAGGACGATATATTTTTAGATCATCTGCGAACAGTTTGCAAACGCTAGACAAATTATCGGACACAGCGTTTATGTATAATATGACCAACAATGGGCCAAGCACACTTCCCTGACGAACACCGCTGACTTGATGACGATAGTTGGAGAAGGAATCCCCTACTTTTACGGTGAGGCGACGATTCATTACAGAGCTTCTTAGCCACGTTAACAGTGAACCACGAACACCGTAAGGTTCTAGCTTGTGCAGAAGCTTACTATGGCAGACCACGTACCGCGTGCACTTTTGCATGCCTCATCACAAGGCGCCAATTCCACGAATATCGTGGTGTCATTAAACACTAGAAGCGACACATGTTGCGAACCTGTTTTGCTAACAGATTGCAAAAGCTGATGATTTCGTGACGTCTACACAAGATGAACAACGAACGCTCCTTCGTTCGCGGCCGTGCAAGAAGTCTGCAACGCAAATAAGTTTGTGCACCTTTGGCGACCTATAATGCATATATAGCTGACTTTATGTTGACGTATGCAACTACATTACACTTCCTCCAACTCTCTACGCTACTCAGTATTTAGGAATCCTTTCCACAAACTTTTCTTTTATAATTCAAACAACGGAAAAAATTGAAAAAAGATCCACTATATAAAATTCGTATCGATAAAACCAACTCTCTGGAAACCATAGTTTGCCTGCCAGCTGTCTTTCAGTCGACATCAAGATCTGCTGCTTCGTTTCCTCCTATTTTAAAATAAAGCAGAGCACATAGGGAAATTTGGTTCATTCTTCGAATTCTGCGAGTCCTACGCCTCTTCTCCCCTTCGGGGTGATGGAGGAAGAGGAAAAGGTGCCCATATACGGTACGCAGGCATCTAATCATCTGTTTTGCAAAACAACAGTTACGGATCGACTATCACTGAATTGTGTGATGAATTAGTGGAGAGTCCACTGATCTTAACAGTCGTCGCTTTTGTACTTCGCTACTGTCAGTGATTTGAAGAAAAATATGCGCCTTAAACGGTAGACAAAAGAAAGACTGATGCATCAGCGTACAAGCACCGTCTTCGTTGAACACTCCAATTAGAGGCGTTTCCACACAACAGCCGTACGGGCCCATTACGTAATGCCGTTGCTGATTCAGATCGTGCAGTGTGCAACGTGAACCGCACCGAACATGTGAAAGCGAGAAAAAAATCCCATCCTCGCATCCAAGATATCACTGTTCGTAGTGTAAGCAACACAAACACATACATACATGCGTGCAACGACAAACACGTACGCACGCATACACACAACACACATACAGCACACAGATATTTTCGCGCATCGAAGTGTGCACCTCACTTGGCGGCGCGTTAGTATATGTCTATATCAACAGTGATCCACACTTCTGTACACAATTGTCGCTTAAATCATATAAGTGGAGGCAAGTTGCTGTAAACTCAAAGACTTCCTAGTTAAGAAATGAGTTGCTGCAAAAACCTTAACGATGCAATCCAAACATCTTGAGGTGATAGCATTTTTGATTTCAAGAGATTTGCATAAAGCCATGAAAATTCTTAATTAGTGGATTCATTAACAGCAAAGAAGACAGAACAACAGGTGTGACAATTGTAAATTCTAAAATTTTTTAGAACTGACACCTCTGATCTTGACGGTGACTAGTGCATCAATAAGATGTTGACATGAAACAATTATAAATGTTAGGCAACTGGATGTTAAGAACGCTAGATTTCGTAATTCTGCCTGCCAAAGTGTAGTGGTAGCAAACCTACTCCGACTCTCCCCTCTCCCTCCCAGCAAATTTAAATTTGCCCGAATCCTAAGTCCTATCCCATAAATGATGGTAGGGACCGGAGATCCGACATGGCTGTCGGCTGAGCGCTGTACTAATGCAGCTGCAAAAACAGAACGGCAACCGGGCGGCAATACGATGCAGAGCGCTTATGAATCAGCAGCACTGGCGACGTCTGCGTGATAACCAAACGAGCTGATTGACCACACGATAAGACCTCATGTCCCTGGCGGCTCTTACAACAACTGCAAAACTCACTACGACGCTCTTTCACCCGCTGCTATTACAAGCGGGTTGCGAAATCGAAGATTGTGTCCTTAAAACAGCATCATAACAACCTTCCTCTCTATTCGCTCGTTTGTGAAGAACATTTGTAGCATTCCACGTAACAGATAACGTTGGTCATCTTTTTATTTCTTTTTATAGCATCACCCAACTTTTAAATTCAACTGCATCCGCCTCGTGTGTGTGTTCTCATCCCAATATGCAGTCCTGGCAGCAGCTCTGCTAGCGTATTCATAACCATATTCAAACGAGGATAAAATGAGACAGACACTTGTTGCAGAATTCAGCGGAAAAAAAATGTCTCGTGCGAAATGTTGTCACTATGGTGCACGCATTCACTTTTCAAATGAGTCCTGAAAGTGGAAGAGTTCGACGCCACAAAGAGTGCCAAATTCTGCAGACTGAAAATATACTTGGCGCTTGCTTGGCCTTTTTTACATGACGAGCATTTATACGCTTAAACGCGGATGCGCTTCGCTGGAAGTAGCCTACAATCATCGCACACAATTTTGCGCCTTAGCGCAGCGGCCGCTCGCTCATAAAACATCTTTCCATGCCAATATGCGCTTGCTGGTGGCTGCAAAGAAAATGCTTTTAAAAAAATTATGCAGTAAGCCATCTTTTCCACGACAACGGGAAATCAAAAGAAATGAAGAAAGTGCAACTGCTCACAATAAAATATTTCTCGAAGCGAAATCGTTTTAGACATACCTTAATCATCAACGAGACAAGTATTTCATTTACAGGTCAGTGAACAAACCATTTCACTGAGCGTGAACACTGCCATTCCCTCTAACGTTCCACCCGAAAAGGCTAAACAGTTGTGAGATGACTGAATAAATTAACCTGAACACTGTCATCCCGCTCCTCATCCTCATGCCCTACCCTCAACCCCTCCCCCCTCCCCCTTTCTTCACCCAGCAAAATTGATCGATTGCGAGATCACCACTGATTTAAGTACGAAAGGAGCACGTGCTGTTTATGGACACATAAGGGACGAAAATGAGCGCTCTTCTGAGGCGAACCGAACATCTGGCATTGTGCACAGCGTATGCGAAAAAAAGGGCGCCACAAAAATGCATAACCCTATACAGCATGCGTCCAAATAGAATAACAGCGTAGAGATGCCCTTATTACGCTCTGATATTGCCTATACAAACGGCCGTAAACGTAAGCATGTGCTATGGATGCAGAAGTTTCCCTTCAAGGGGGACGGCAATTTTAAAAGGAGATACCATAAGAAGAGATAGTTTCTATCAGACGTCAAGAAACAGACGACCAATTTCTACCAGATGTCAGGAAATAGATGACCCACTAGGAAAAAAAAAAAAGAAAGAATTAGCGCATCTTAGAAAAAGCCGATCAAGGAGAACGGCAAACAAAAAGACGGCAACATAATCATAAATTTCTGGCAAAAAATGTTTGGAGGACTCACAGAAAAACTCACGAACATATAGAGGTAATCAGATAACCAACTTTTCACATAACAGATAATATAAAGCAACGCACAATTTGCTATGTCTGCTTCTCGCCTCAAACATCAACTGCATTTACTCGATCCATGCATGTAATGAATGCATCCGGGTTTATTTAGCCATAACGCACCAACAAATCCAAGCTATTCGCGCAATTACTTTAAATTAGGAGTTCAAAGCTTTGACAGCTTAGCCAGACCAATTGCACAAATTTTAGCAGCCAAAAACGGACATACAGTCGACGCACTCGCCTGCCAAAGTAAACAAGCAAAAATGCGGGAGCATCTTGGTCGCAGCTTTCCGCATACAACTGCGTGCAACAGCACTAGCGACAACATCCGCGTCCCCACGCTCATTTTACCCGCACGTGGAATGCGTTTGCCCCAGCTTGTGCCAGATATACGATATGGGCGGTGCAAGCATCTCTGAATCACCAATGCCTCTCAAGATCGAAAAAAATTATTTGGAGAGGTTATGGATTAGTTTGGATTGTCTGTGGCTGCAAACATGTTCATGTTGACGTCTTTTATGGAGGTAACAGAAAATTGTAAAGCAACATTACGGGTACGCACGAGATGAAACGTCGAAATGAAGAAAGCCAAAACTACTTATTTGCCATAACGGCGTAGAAAGTTATCTCAGTCTCACTTGGGTCCAACTAAAATTATTTTTTCTGTCGGGAAATACCGTCTCCCTATTTCGACATCGCAATGTCCTATATTTGCTTCGCTATTTCTTCGGCTTTCTCATTATGCTCTACCATACTGAAATTCTTTAATTTTTCATCTCCACTTATCAGTGTTTCTGTTTAACAGATTCGCAACCTATAAAGCATTCAAGAAATCTTTCTGTTACAGTCAAAAACACTAACAAACTAATACTCAACATCCACTGCCATTTCCTGCTCTCTGCATTAATGTTCATCTCTTTTTTAAACAATAAATCTATGTATTAGTACCATTCAAATACTACATTTCATTTCTCTACAACTCCTTTACCGAATTTCTTCTTTCGAAACATCGACTGAATAAATCAACTTCAAAGACGATCGAATCATTATCTCAAACCAATTAGGCCTTTCTTTAAATTCACAAATTCACTGCGATCACACACATACAACATCAAGCCTCTTTCGCTTCACGTAATCTAACTTTCAGGACGGTTATAATGCATTTCGAATCAATAAATGAGAAACGCTATATGCTATTCTCGTTTTTATCATATTCCCCTCCAGTTGCTTCTCGATTCGATATTTTTGCAACTACACGTCAATAAACCGTCTGTTATCAGCTAAAAGCGTTGGTGAATACTCTGTGGCGCACTGCCATTAAACTATAGCGATGACGATTTGTAAAGTACAATTCAACAACATAGTATGGCTTCATGATTCGCGTATTATGATACCATAACGGCGTGATAGGAAATGTAAACCGATGGGGCAAAAAGAATGTGGTACGACTGAATGTTTGTGGAAATATTATAACGCTTATTGATGCGGTTGTACTGATCCGTTCATGAGATAGGCGCTTGAAGTGAAAGATGCATGGATGCTCTTTGGCCTTTGCAAACACAAACAAGCGCGGTCGCCTTACGATACAATTGGAGTTATTTGTAAATAAACGAATATGCTTTTTTTCAGTATGCTTTTTGCTCTAGTCGAAGAAGCGTTTAAAATCGCATATCGTTAGCGCGACAAACAAACCGATACTTCCGTTGTCAGCATTTTTGAAGAGTGGAATTTCAAGAGTTGAACAAAGTGTACATTGCAATATCCAAGAAATCAATAGCATAACATCATTCACTAATCAAAATAACAAACTGTTTTATTCCTCCAATTTTCATACGTTTGAGCTTTAAGTTTGCCTACATATACAGCTTACAGCTTAGTGCTAGTGATGAACATTCGTGCTCACATTAGCGTACTTGTGTCAAAAATCAATAACGGTGGGCGATCAGCTAAGAAGTACTTACAATGTTTTTCCTTTCAAAAGACCGAAAGATGTTTCTAAAGCAGTTAGGAAGCCAGTGAAACCATAGATTGCAATAAGCAATTTGCTTCTATCAGTTGACTACGTCATCAGTATCGAAGCACGAAGTTTAACGTATCGTGCTGCATCACTGCTATAATGCAAACCCAACCAAACAGCACACTGTTTTCAAAGTTTCTCTGCGCTACACGCACCAACCAGACAGACGGCTGGTCTATTGAGAAAGTGCGCGAAACCGAATGAATACAACGCGCTTACTTGGCGCCTATCTGGCGAACAGTAATGAATGCGCTGAAATATTCTCTACAGAAGCTTTTAAGGGGGAAACACGTTGACGATCCCAAAACCTTTATTTTTCAAAGCTGATTTTTATGCTAGGTGGTAATACTTTATGCAACAACTTTGCATACACGAAGTGTCGAAAAAGGAAGCAAAATATGACAAAAAACCGTTGAAAACGAAACGTCACTGGACATAGAAAAGCGAAAAAAATGAAATAACATTAAAAACACATACAGATATTTGGAAAAGTTAGTTTATTAGACCCCCATCCCTCTCTGCTTCTCCTTTCCATAAACTTTACGCCCTCAAACGTTCAACGCAAATGTTTACAAAAAAAGGATATATTTGTTAGTGTCTTTGCATCCGTACATCGATAATTGAGCGATTTAAAAACATAACAACAACTATGACAAAATCGTTCTTTAAAGAAAATATCAAAGTCCAATACGTCAAATTATGGAAAACAGATTTCCGTAAAAAAGAAACACGAATTACGCATAATTTAAGAAAAAGGGGATACTGAAGCGACAGTACCCTGTCACACGCGCTTACTTATTAAAACAACCAGAGAAAAACCATACATAGGAGTGTTCGTTAAACTTAGGTTGCCTGCTATGGGAATAACGCGCGTTTCGCACGCTTTACTGCACAGACTTGTAAGCTTTAGGGCGGAAGGCTGGTGCGTTGCGCACAATACCACCCATCATATGGGTGCAATTCCTAGTAGATAAATTGATCTGGGAGAAAAGCAAGCAAAATATTGAATGTGCACTGAATGCGACCATCGTGCAACTCTTAACTCCTGATCCTCGTAAATCATCCGGCTATTTGCAAATAGTAAATAACTCTATTTTTCTTCGACACCGTTATTTTTTATTTCTTCGTTAATTTTCAACGGAAGTTGGTCCATTCGCTTTAAGTAATATATTAGGTTTTTGAGGTTTTCTGATGTAGAGGTGACTTTTTACTTGAAAGAAAAGTGACTTTTCACATTAACAAACAATCCATTTCGTTTTAATCTATAAACTTTAGCTGGGGAAAGAAGTTTAAAAAATGCAACACAGTAAAAGCACGGTTTTTGAATTCTCAATAAAAACACAACCAACGGGTTATCTTAGAGCGTATCCTACATTCTTTATTAAATCTCACATTTCAAGTCCATACAATCTAACTGCAACACAACCCCGCCCCTCCCTTCCGCAGTCGTCACATTTCTATTACGCAACCGTATTGACCTACTGAAAATGCATCAATGTACGGGTCTTTGAAAAAAAGAAAAACCGAAACAATCAAACTTTCAAACGGGTCGTACACTACATGTGCAATAGGGCAATGATCAAAGACAAGTGTGTCGCAACGACCGAACCGATGCTCTGTCGAGTGTACTTTGTAGAAAACCGAACACTAATGAGTACATACGACTAAGTTAGAATTGTAAAGTAATAGTTCACCTATAATTCATACTACGCCTTTCTTTAATCAAAGCATTACACATAGATATATACTGTACCACGTGTTTACCCATAAAGTTCATCGCCTCACAATTACCGTTGCTAAATTTTTTTTTCTAGCTTACATATGGGAATATTTCCATGAAGTGGTTATGCAAAATGCAACTAATAAAATACGAACAAATCGACAGCATCGCTTCTAGATGCTGAACGATGGTGACTGCTACGACATAAACAATGCAAAAAGTATCTGCTACAGCAACAATGAAGACCTCTGTCATCAACGGCCAAAGTGTGTAAAAGTCACCTCAACAAAACGAAATTGCGAGAAAAAAATTGGAAAGGAAAAATTTAGAAAAACAAAAGTTGGGAAGGAAAAACTAAGAAGGAAAAATTCAACGGAACAAAACGAAATGTTCTCGAAAAATTATTGATATACAAATTTTTAGTCATTTTCAAGCGGTAGTATCCCCTACGATGGCGTATCTGCTCTCATGTAACGATCGAAAACTCTGACTTAAGCAGATTTTCAGTTGAACAGATCGCGTAAAAACATATACATAGGCGCAGACAAGATTAATTTATTAGGTAAGATTAGCTAAGATAAAGAGTTGTACTGCAAGCAATAAGTGCTGCAAGCACTTATTGGGTATAATAACAACTTTGGCAAAAAGCCACCTGTTCTCGAAATCTATGAAAAGAACGAACCTTTTACGAATAATATTTCTTGCAAAAGGAAAACACCAGACAAGCTGGAAGCACGTTGGGGACCGATACAATATACGCTTTCCTCAATCCTAGTAATCCACTTTTTTCTGTAAATGCAAACAAAAAAAAATCTAAACAAGAGCACGCATTTATTTCCAATTGGTAAACAAACATTTGTCACCAACGACAATTTGCTGGTGAAGCGACACGTGCAAATTAGTAGAGATGCTTCCCTCCGACCTACCTTTCTCGTCAAATTATTTTCGATCACCACAGTTGCGTTTCTGGTTGGCGAGTTGAAATTATTAAACAAACAGGCACTTGTTGATGTGTACTTGCACAAATGCATGAACTTGCCATGCTCCGTTTTCGTCGCCGCAAACAGCGCATTAAAAAAAACGGCAGCTGCGCTCCAGCAGAGAAATCATCGTTTTCGCTTTCATTTAAAGCCGATGTCCATCGGCAATCGAACCGCGTACCAATTGATGCTTCCAAAAAATTACTCCCAACTAGTGATCTCGTTGCACCGAAAGAACGTATCTCGTATAAAGGCAATATATTACGTTTTATCGCATTTAAAACATTAATAAACTACTTGAAGTTATGAAACGGCATCCTGTGCGCCATTTTATACACACGTAATTCAATGCTATAAGATACCTTCTCAAAAACTTCAAATACAATTCGAAATACACTTCGATTGCACACACTTTTATGATTTCTTGATGCCGCATATTCTGGTGAAAAATTGTTCACTAATAGAATAACTTCTATACACACTGCTACGCAATAGCCCCAAAGATTTACAGCAGGCTACTGTTTGCTCCTGAACGAAATGATATTTCATAAAAGAAGTATGTTCTAGTGGCATAGTTACCTCATTGGCGCCCAAATGTAACCGTTACAATACTCAATACGAGAACGGTAACAGCAAAACGGTCATCATAAGCGCAACGTGATCAACATCATTCGGGAAGCATGTAAAGCGCATCATGGTGCACGATTGCAGCGAAATAACGGACCACATTTCGCACGAGTTTTGAAAGAATAAAAACGACGCCACTCCCTTTCAACACAGGGCAGGCTTATATGAGGCATCGACGTGTGAAGTCGGGTAGTGAAATTTCGGATAGGAGAGGAAGGGAAATGCATGCTCTGTGAGTGGCCATGTTCAGAACGGAAAACTCACTTTGTGGAAGGGACCACAACCATATGGCCTATCGTGAACAAAACAAAACCGAAACGATGCCCCAATGGCAAAAAATTTAGCGACATCACGACGCACAGTTCAGTATCACTCCACTCCACCACAACAGTTCAAATGAACAAGGGACGTGCGCTATCGCTGTTACCGAAAAATACACATCAACGCGTTTAATGCATACCTCTGGAACCACAGATTCATTGGTTTATTTTGTTGCAGACAGAATACGATGCCTATACAGAATGATTGCAGTAAACACGGAGAATGGCAATCATGAATGTTCATCGTAATAATGCAAATAGAACATTTTGTTGCGACTAATGATAAGCAACAAATAGTAAAGCCAAATCGAGTCAATCGATTTGGCTCCATCTTAAAGCATATGCAACTGATACGACTAAAGCCAAAAATGATGCACCACGCAAATATGAGAAATTTCATACATCGAGCAACAGAGAGATAAAATGATGATTAATACGTAAGGAATTCGAAAACTAACAAGCTGAACGATAGCTGACAAACACAGACTAGAAAACATTGAACCATTAGAGCAAAACGAAAACTCATGAGTTGCACACAATCTGTTTAAGTATCGTAATTATCGTTAGCTCGGATAATAAATCTTCGTAATGATGAAGAATTAAAGGCATATACTTTAGCATTTCCTCAAAACCATCTTCCGATGTCAAAATATGCCTTTATTCTTCTCGTATGGCACCTCATGTGCACCATTTCATGGTAACCAACAAAAACCATTCGTTTTGCGATAAAACATTGTTACGCATACCAGTTGGTCAGAACTTAGCGAAAAAAATAAAAGCGCTCCCGGTAAACCGCAGAAAATATCTGGGACTATTGAACTCCACCACGCTCTCATGCACTCTCCCTACTGACACAACGAAGAAACCGACGAAAACAATTTATGTAAAAATGCGTGTTTTTTTTTTAAAATCCCGTCCTCGTCGGAATATGTGCTTTCCTTATCTGCTTTTGTTATCAGCTAATCAAAAATAACTGATCAACATCAAAGATATGTCTCACAATGAATGTGCTCAAATATGTACCGTAAAAGGACATCATAACTTTTTCCCCCATTTCAAGTCCTACTGAGAGTTTGAAAATGTCTGAAATCTTAAATGAAGGAATACAAGCTCAAGGAAATCAGAAATCCCTCTGCTAAAGACTACTACCTTGACACGAAACTTCAATCGTAGCTGAATTTTGGAAACCATAAGAAAACTGTCGATAATGAATAATAAATTCACGGAATTTAGCTTAACCAATAGGAAAATAATGAAATGTTCGTTGATTCGTTTGTGGCGCGATCCTCTACGAAAGCATCGAAAACAATGTCGCTGTAACAGTTAGCAGCTTATATATTGGCACTATGCATGGGCTTTACAATATGGACTTCATTGTAGTTAAAAAATCTCAACCCCAACGTGTGAAACGGTAAAGCAACAAAATGACAAGATGAGATCAACTGTGTTCACCACAGACAGAAAACGTGGAGTAAAAGTGCACTTAAAATGCGGGTGATATTCGTGTTGAGCGCCATTACCATCTCAGTCATTTTCTTCCCAACTATTCACCAACTGCCTCAGCGCGACAGGCGCCTCCTCCTGCTGAACCAAATGGCTGGCTACATTTTGGTTACTTACGAGTGATTATTCCTGAAAAACATTTTGCTTAAATGAAATCTTGCAAGCATTTCTATACTTCTAAATGGAGGCTAAAAAATAGTGGAAAAAATCAAAATTTACTTTCGTTCGCCATACTTTAGGCAAATTATCGCAAGTCTAAACTGTCTGCTATAAAGATATTACACTCTCTTTGAATTTACTGCACGTTCACCTGCATTCCAGCATCAATTCTGGCATTTTTGAGACCGAACATCTGAGTCGAAAACGTCCAGTACTCATTTTTAAAAACATCATTTCGATCGTATTTGTTCCTGACTCCAAATCATCGACAGTATAAAGGCAGAAAGCATTGCAACTTTTTTAAAAAAGGATAAAAAGCACAACTAATCGAAAAACAGAAAATAGCAAGATAGATTAGACTCACGAAAAAATGTCAAAGCTCGTTGATCGAGCGAATAATCGGATATGCCTTCTTAACGCCAAAATACTTCCACTCAATGCGTATAGGCTGGAAGTGGACTCGTGATGATTCAACATCGCCTAGCAAAGTCTCGCACCGCATCAACAGATCGCTGTCGGAAATGTACGGCGATGCTCCGCTTGCCTAATTTACATTCATCATTACACTCGATCATATAGACAGACACAAATCTCGCTCTACTGTCAGATAGATGATCTACAGCGACGATAGGAGAAATTCTCCCATAGTTAAACATTCCTTCCCAAGACAACGAGCTCGAGTCGTCCGAGGTAGTTCGTGTTGCTGAATTCGGCTCACAACACTATCTTACACTCTCGAAACATTAAAAATCTATAAGTTAAACATTAACAAAGCAAATAAGAATAATCGCCTACTTCTTTTCAACCCTACTGCATATCGTTTGAATACGTTTCGAACCAATTAACAGACGGACAGTCGAAAGACTTGAAGTATTTGCCACATAATCAATTTTTTTTTTTTGGAATTATGGAAGTTCTGCAAAGCATATCAGTCACTGAAACGAAGTTAATTCCACAATGACAATTACTTAAATTGAACTCAATAAACGGAAATCCCTTTCCACCGTTCACAAAATTGACCGGATTATTCTTTGGCACTCCGAGATATCGAATACATTTCATCAGTTTCTCTGCTCATTCTTTCCACTTTGCTCTCCAATCGAGTTTTCCAAATTTTTGTTCGAAAGTCCACTCAAATTCTGTGACAAATTCGGCAGACTCGATAACAAGCGCTTACACATGTACCTATTACGACCGACCTCTTCAGCGACGAAAGACCACATCTGCTTTTTGAAAACTGGATAAGGCCAGAGGAAGCGAGGAAAAACAGATATTCGGAACTAAGCAACAGGTGATTTCATAGGTGGTGAACTCATTTTACTGAAAAAAAAAACAAGACGAACATCTGTACACAGTACTATTTGAGGTTCACATACACCTACAAAGCACGCAGTAGCCCACTGGGCGCTCTCCCTATTCGATTCACAAATAATCGCACAAGCGAACTGCTACTAGCCGCATGCACTTATCGCAGGGGTATGCTCGAACGGGGATAAACGGGGCGGGAAGTCTGAAGGGAGCTGTGCGAGTCACCCCCTATCTTTTGAAAAGTAAGAACTTTTCTAGGACATTCCGTGCTTATAGGAAAAGAGTGCAAAAATTAAATAGGCTTAATACGATCGGCGAGTCGGACAACGCTCAACTATCCTTTCAGTGAAAACGGCCAGAATTCCCATCTGGTATATTCAGCGCTAAAAACACAACCGCGTTGACCGTTCTTCACGCAGAGTGAAATTTTTCGATCATGGTTTAGGCATAGTCCAAAATAATTAATTATGCACTTATCTTGTGAACTGATCGCTTACGCGTGCCTCGCTCGTGAATGGGCGTTTTCTTGTGTTTATGGAAGTCACAGGAGCGAGTAATGCGGACAGAAGTGTGAGAAAAAATGTGCAAAGCGTACAAGTTTACGTTATCGGCAAATCAAGTTCCACATTCGCAACGAAATATAACAGCAAAACGCACATATAATCGCATGCTAACACAAACGTAAAGCAACGCCAAGTCGACCCCTAGATGCGATATTTCGTAGAAATAACGGCACTGGTGTGTAATACTGATAATTTTCTGTTTCGACGATCGCATTAAACAGATTACGCTTCTTCTAAAATAACCGTCTAAAAACGTTCTGAAACTGAATTTTTACATGACACGCATATTTTCCGTTCGTTTACCAGCGCAATTCGATCCTCTCGAACATTTTGCACAACACTCCACTCCAATAAACATTCGATCAGTCCTCTTCAAGCACAACTTTCAAATTACCAAATGTTATTAATAAACGTTCGAGAATGACAAACAAGTATACCCTTACAACAACGTAAACATATAAGTACTTGTTCAGGTTGCGTTAAGGACTCAGTAGTATTTCATCTTATCTTTTACCTTCTGCGTTTTACACAAAAGAGAGAAATTACGCTCAAACTCATAAGATATTAAACACGTGACAATTAAAAGAGTAAAAAAACCCAGTCTCAAATATGGGAACAAAAATCCACCAGACATTATACTACCGGAATAGCATTAAACTGCTGCAGAATAAACCATAGCAAAGGCTTTTCTTTCTTGGTCCTCCATCACGTTGCTGCACATCACTAGCGCGACGCAGAGGTGTTTGCTACTCAAAAATTATCACTGCCACAAATATAAACGCGTGAAGATCAGACAATTCTGAGCAGGTGGCCTGAAGCATAGGTGTGAAATGTTTGATGCAAACTACTGAAAGTCGTAAGGTTACATTGACATACACCGTTAGTGATAACAGCAAAACTGCAGTAGGCGCTGGCGCAAAAAACCTAAGCATTAAAAGTCAATAACAATTGCAGCTCAATAAACGTTTATTGATTTCATAACATCAACAACAGATGCGTAGTGTTGCGAAATGACCCTCTTTGTGAACGCTAAGAAATCGCGCAGTTAGATTTTCCACATTTCCACTGCGAACGACAGCGTTTCAACATGCAAACACGCCGTATTTCAAGCGCAAGATATGCGAATAAAGGGCGAGTGAGCACAGACTGTAATTTGAACATCACTCTGCAAAACATATTAGATGCGCTTTCGTTCGACTGCGAATAACGGATAATTTCGCAGTATCAGATGGAAGCACGTTGTCGTCTCACAACAAAACATTTCGATATTGATAAGTAAGCCCTATTTGGGAAAGCTGATTGCTGAACAACTGCTCCCTTACTCTTTTGGATGTCGATTTTGAAAGAGCACTTTGTACTGTAACAGTAATGACAGCTTGCAACTTTCTAACTTCTTCTTCGTTACAACGAATTAACTGTGTCCAACTTAACTTGACCTGTCTACATACTTGAAGAACGCGCGCGAGATTCGCTGAAAACAACGAATGATTAATGTTAAGCATGGCTAAATTCGATGCTGTTCGCTAAAGTCGCAACGAAAATTGGAGTTAGCGAAAATATTCTAAGCATTGCAATGTTTACTGGTGAAAACGCAACATCCACCAAATAGCTTAAAAACCAGCAAGTAATTAAAAAAATCAAATCAACGGGCAAGTCAGTGTCATTCAACCGTCTTTGTTTTGCCATTCTCAGTTCTCCCCGTTCCCTTCATCAGCTACCGTCTAAGACCATCGTCTTCTAAGCTCTCCGTCTCCGACTTCCCAGCTGCCACCGACTTCTCACTACACCACTTCCAACCTCCCTCCTCCCCTTCTCCACCAATTTCCTTGTCCCCAAATTGCTCTCTCCTCGTACTAAATATTACGTCGGCTCGCAGTGGGAAGACACCGTCCTCGTTCAATATCACCCGCATAAACACGACAAAGACCATGAACGCCGATATGCTGCAATGACGAAACTGTTTTCAGATAATCCGTTATATGATGCAAATGGCAAGTGGCTGAAGACGTTCGCAAAATGAACGCATATTCTGATTAGAGTGTACCCACTGAGCCAACCGATGCTAATAGAAGCGCACAAGTGACCTTCAGTCTTTGCGCTGCTCGCGTGCACTTTTGACAGCGCACACGATCGTGCTCTATTGAAACAGCGCGAACCGCGCTCTACGTTCGCCGGTAAACTGTCCCGCATCGTCTTGCCATGCACATTTCGGTTGCTTTCGTCGACTCTCCGCTCTCAAATCCCCGCATTTCTCGGGGTGCTCGCGCTCAAAAAGTACGTAAGTAATGATGGTTCGCACTGAGAGCGAAGGTCGCCCCTGTCCGACAATCTCTGTCGTATCTTGATTCAGATGCAACACTCCAAAACAACAACAACGATTCTCAAAACAAGGGACCGGATAAGCGCATGCGTTAGGGGAATGAACGGTACCGAATGATATCAACAAAGTTACACCACCAACAACAACTGTATATCGGTACAGACCAACTCTTTCCCCTCTCCCCCCCCCCCCCCCCCCCCCCCCCCCCCCCCCCCCCTCTCCCCCCCCCCCTCCTCCACTTTCCGTCAGTGTCCAGCCGTCTGAAATTTTTGCACGTCACCTGGGTCTTCAGCACTCCTACTTTTGCCATTCATAACCTTTTCCCTCGCAAACGAGTAGTCTTCATTCACCTACTGCCACTACATTGCAGGACCCGCTCAATAGCCTTGTGCCAGATGCTGTGCTGCATAAAGATCACCGTGGCCATCAAGTCCCCACTAGTAATTTCATTTGTGTTATTTCGGTGCAAACACTGAATTGTGTTTTACTCTAAAAGTAAACAATATAATGCATCTTTTACACACTGCAACAAACACGAATGTACTCTACTGTAGCATACTTATGGTTTTCAATTTAATGCAAACATTGCACCGTGGTGCACTACCGCATACAGCACAAAAAAGTAAAACCTTTCCTGGTACAAGTGACATTTCCGGTCTCAGAAATTACGTTGTGACTACCAAGCGGGTACCAGCCGCTGCATTCGGCGACCGCAGATAGCCGCGCGGGTCTAGGCAACCAGAAACTACCATGTAGCTACGTTTCGTGTGTTTCCATGTGAGTGCTGGAGGCCGATTATGGCAGCTAGAAGTTGCTGTAGGGGTAGTGAAGGGGATTTAGATGGACAGCGCAGTTTCGAAAAATTTTCTTTGCGGCCTTCGGCTACTGCCAAAAAGTTTTCCCTTTTTTTCGAAGACCGCTGTAAATGCTGCTCCACCACCCCCTCCGTTCCGCTCCTCCAGTTAAAGAAAAGGGATTCTGGAACACTGCAAATGTATAGGTAAGAAAGTGTTCTTTCTCGATCTCACTGTCATTAAAATCTCGGCCCAGAAAGAATGTGTTTAAAAAAATGACCGTCGCTCTTCCGTTCGTAAAGTTAGAGTAGAAAAACACCAGATAGGGCGTGTAATCAACAAGACGACACTCGTTTCCATCGGGCCCACAATTAATTTCAGAAAAACAGTCCAGCAAATATATAAGGATCAGTGCTAAGAGAAATACTGATTGTAGTTTCAAACCGAGTTGAAACACAAAGAGAAAAAGTTGAAGGGAAACATGGCGACGGGGGAAGTGACAAAAGCATATACGACAGACGACAAAAGACGGTCGACGCCACGTAAGTGCGCAAGGATCTCGGGCGTTACTAACATTACGCATAAAAATACATTGAGGCGTTATATTTCACATGAAGTTAAAGATTAATCAGCGTGTGTAATCGGGATTCACTCAGCGATTCAAACAAAGCTGTAAGCTGCCAACTTTTCGTCAGTCTGGTTCCAACTAAACTCGATATAGTGACGGCCACACACGACGCCTTCTACATACTGCTGAGACGACATCTAGACTCATTTACAAATGCAATAGTACGTGTATCCAGTAAAATACTACCCTAATAAAATATGAACACAAGCATGCACAACACCCATTAAGCATACTTCAAAAGGATCGAAATTCAAAGTTCAATTAAACTGGGAGCGTCATCTTATGGAGTGGCCCCCTCTACTGTTCCTCCACTTAAAACGGACAGGCGTCGCAGTGAGGTTTCTCTGCTGCTAGTTATTTACAACTTGCACGTCTGACTAAGGTTTCTAGCGTCGAACCAAAAAAGATAGGATGGAAAAATTTAAAAGGTAAAATCCATTAATCATCGCGGTCACCATTTCGTTGTTTTTCACCTTGAATTCCTATGCGGCAGGAAGCCAAGCATGTAGCAACATCAACAATTAACACTTACGTAGATGGCAAGCATTCTCCACGCCGTCCACCTTGCAGGTTCAAATTTGCCTTCGCCGCGTTGACTCATCCTCGCAAGTGCCTCAGCTCGTAAATAATCGGCTGTTAGGACCGTCAAATAATCCACGAGCGTATTCTCATTCTCAGACGATGCGCTGCCCAATTCACGCCACCACCAGCTATCCGATGATTCTTTCTTTTTTGCATTCTGAAATAATGATATCTTCTTCAAACCAATAATAAACTTCACCACAGTTTTGCAAGACGTCTCCAGAAAAACGCTGTTCCAGCACCTAAGTGATCGTTAACTTCTAACAGCACTGCAACTTATACCATAAGCTTTTCAATATTTTGTCACATTCGGACTCCCTAAACAAACACTGGATCCAGGACAAACTGAAAGCCAGCCAAAAAAATTCCTTAAAACGAAAAAAATCGTAAATTCGCGGCAGCATCAGACTAAAAGAATTTGTCTGCTAAACGACAAAAATATAAGCCAGTGGCCAAATGTCACGAAAAAAAAAAACGCGTCATTTCTTGAGACGTACACGCATGTGAACGAAATGCTTTGGGTCAAATAAACGTTCAACAACTTCGTCTGTTCTTCATTATAACGTTGTTAATCATGAAATCATTAAATCGACAAGTAGGCAGTATTACGCCATAAACAACGCATAGATAGATAATAAGACGCATCACCTTTTCTGCTATACGTAAAAAAAAAAACTGGAAAGGAAAAATTTAGAAAAACAAAAGTTGGGAAGGAAAAACTAAGAAGGAAAAATTCAACGGAACAAAACGAAATGTTCTCGAAAAATTATTGATATACAAATTTTTAGTCATTTTCAAGCGGTAGTATCCCCTACGATGGCGTACCTGCTCTCATGTAACGATCGAAAACTCTGACTTAAGCAGATTTTCAGTTGAACAGATCGCGTAAAAACATATACATAGGCGCAGACACGATTAATTTATTAGGTAAGATTAGCTAAGATAAAGAGTTGTACTGCAAGCAATAAGTGCTGCAAGCACTTATTGGGTATAATAACAACTTTGGCAAAAAGCCACCTGTTCTCGAAATCTATGAAAAGAACGAACCTTTTACGAATAATATTTCTTGCAAAAGGAAAACACCAGACAAGCTGGAAGCACGTTGGGGACCGATACAATATACGCTTTCCTCAATCCTAGTAATCCACTTTTTTCTGTAAATGCAAACAAAAAAAAATCTAAACAAGAGCACGCATTTATTTCCAATTGGTAAACAAACATTTGTCACCAACGACAATTTGCTGGTGAAGCGACACGTGCAAATTAGTAGAGATGCTTCCCTCCGACCTACCTTTCTCGTCAAATTATTTTCGATCACCACAGTTGCGTTTCTGGTTGGCGAGTTGAAATTATTAAACAAACAGGCACTTGTTGATGTGTACTTGCACAAATGCATGAACTTGCCATGCTCCGTTTTCGTCGCCGCAAACAGCGCATTAAAAAAAACGGCAGCTGCGCTCCAGCAGAGAAATCATCGTTTTCGCTTTCATTTAAAGCCGATGTCCATCGGCAATCGAACCGCGTACCAATTGATGCTTCCAAAAAATTACTCCCAACTAGTGATCTCGTTGCACCGAAAGAACGTATCTCGTATAAAGGCAATATATTACGTTTTATCGCATTTAAAACATTAATAAACTACTTGAAGTTATGAAACGGCATCCTGTGCGCCATTTTATACACACGTAATTCAATGCTATAAGATACCTTCTCAAAAACTTCAAATACAATTCGAAATACACTTCGATTGCACACACTTTTATGATTTCTTGATGCCGCATATTCTGGTGAAAAATTGTTCACTAATAGAATAACTTCTATACACACTGCTACGCAATAGCCCCAAAGATTTACAGCAGGCTACTGTTTGCTCCTGAACGAAATGATATTTCATAAAAGAAGTATGTTCTAGTGGCATAGTTACCTCATTGGCGCCCAAATGTAACCGTTACAATACTCAATACGAGAACGGTAACAGCAAAACGGTCATCATAAGCGCAACGTGATCAACATCATTCGGGAAGCATGTAAAGCGCATCATGGTGCACGATTGCAGCGAAATAACGGACCACATTTCGCACGAGTTTTGAAAGAATAAAAACGACGCCACTCCCTTTCAACACAGGGCAGGCTTATATGAGGCATCGACGTGTGAAGTCGGGTAGTGAAATTTCGGATAGGAGAGGAAGGGAAATGCATGCTCTGTGAGTGGCCATGTTCAGAACGGAAAACTCACTTTGTGGAAGGGACCACAACCATATGGCCTATCGTGAACAAAACAAAACCGAAACGATGCCCCAATGGCAAAAAATTTAGCGACATCACGACGCACAGTTCAGTATCACTCCACTCCACCACAACAGTTCAAATGAACAAGGGACGTGCGCTATCGCTGTTACCGAAAAATACACATCAACGCGTTTAATGCATACCTCTGGAACCACAGATTCATTGGTTTATTTTGTTGCAGACAGAATACGATGCCTATACAGAATGATTGCAGTAAACACGGAGAATGGCAATCATGAATGTTCATCGTAATAATGCAAATAGAACATTTTGTTGCGACTAATGATAAGCAACAAATAGTAAAGCCAAATCGAGTCAATCGATTTGGCTCCATCTTAAAGCATATGCAACTGATACGACTAAAGCCAAAAATGATGCACCACGCAAATATGAGAAATTTCATACATCGAGCAACAGAGAGATAAAATGATGATTAATACGTAAGGAATTCGAAAACTAACAAGCTGAACGATAGCTGACAAACACAGACTAGAAAACATTGAACCATTAGAGCAAAACGAAAACTCATGAGTTGCACACAATCTGTTTAAGTATCGTAATTATCGTTAGCTCGGATAATAAATCTTCGTAATGATGAAGAATTAAAGGCATATACTTTAGCATTTCCTCAAAACCATCTTCCGATGTCAAAATATGCCTTTATTCTTCTCGTATGGCACCTCATGTGCACCATTTCATGGTAACCAACAAAAACCATTCGTTTTGCGATAAAACATTGTTACGCATACCAGTTGGTCAGAACTTAGCGAAAAAAATAAAAGCGCTCCCGGTAAACCGCAGAAAATATCTGGGACTATTGAACTCCACCACGCTCTCATGCACTCTCCCTACTGACACAACGAAGAAACCGACGAAAACAATTTATGTAAAAATGCGTGTTTTTTTTTTAAAATCCCGTCCTCGTCGGAATATGTGCTTTCCTTATCTGCTTTTGTTATCAGCTAATCAAAAATAACTGATCAACATCAAAGATATGTCTCACAATGAATGTGCTCAAATATGTACCGTAAAAGGACATCATAACTTTTTCCCCCATTTCAAGTCCTACTGAGAGTTTGAAAATGTCTGAAATCTTAAATGAAGGAATACAAGCTCAAGGAAATCAGAAATCCCTCTGCTAAAGACTACTACCTTGACACGAAACTTCAATCGTAGCTGAATTTTGGAAACCATAAGAAAACTGTCGATAATGAATAATAAATTCACGGAATTTAGCTTAACCAATAGGAAAATAATGAAATGTTCGTTGATTCGTTTGTGGCGCGATCCTCTACGAAAGCATCGAAAACAATGTCGCTGTAACAGTTAGCAGCTTATATATTGGCACTATGCATGGGCTTTACAATATGGACTTCATTGTAGTTAAAAAATCTCAACCCCAACGTGTGAAACGGTAAAGCAACAAAATGACAAGATGAGATCAACTGTGTTCACCACAGACAGAAAACGTGGAGTAAAAGTGCACTTAAAATGCGGGTGATATTCGTGTTGAGCGCCATTACCATCTCAGTCATTTTCTTCCCAACTATTCACCAACTGCCTCAGCGCGACAGGCGCCTCCTCCTGCTGAACCAAATGGCTGGCTACATTTTGGTTACTTACGAGTGATTATTCCTGAAAAACATTTTGCTTAAATGAAATCTTGCAAGCATTTCTATACTTCTAAATGGAGGCTAAAAAATAGTGGAAAAAATCAAAATTTACTTTCGTTCGCCATACTTTAGGCAAATTATCGCAAGTCTAAACTGTCTGCTATAAAGATATTACACTCTCTTTGAATTTACTGCACGTTCACCTGCATTCCAGCATCAATTCTGGCATTTTTGAGACCGAACATCTGAGTCGAAAACGTCCAGTACTCATTTTTAAAAACATCATTTCGATCGTATTTGTTCCTGACTCCAAATCATCGACAGTATAAAGGCAGAAAGCATTGCAACTTTTTTAAAAAAGGATAAAAAGCACAACTAATCGAAAAACAGAAAATAGCAAGATAGATTAGACTCACGAAAAAATGTCAAAGCTCGTTGATCGAGCGAATAATCGGATATGCCTTCTTAACGCCAAAATACTTCCACTCAATGCGTATAGGCTGGAAGTGGACTCGTGATGATTCAACATCGCCTAGCAAAGTCTCGCACCGCATCAACAGATCGCTGTCGGAAATGTACGGCGATGCTCCGCTTGCCTAATTTACATTCATCATTACACTCGATCATATAGACAGACACAAATCTCGCTCTACTGTCAGATAGATGATCTACAGCGACGATAGGAGAAATTCTCCCATAGTTAAACATTCCTTCCCAAGACAACGAGCTCGAGTCGTCCGAGGTAGTTCGTGTTGCTGAATTCGGCTCACAACACTATCTTACACTCTCGAAACATTAAAAATCTATAAGTTAAACATTAACAAAGCAAATAAGAATAATCGCCTACTTCTTTTCAACCCTACTGCATATCGTTTGAATACGTTTCGAACCAATTAACAGACGGACAGTCGAAAGACTTGAAGTATTTGCCACATAATCAATTTTTTTTTTTGGAATTATGGAAGTTCTGCAAAGCATATCAGTCACTGAAACGAAGTTAATTCCACAATGACAATTACTTAAATTTAACTCAATAAACGGAAATCCCTTTCCACCGTTCACAAAATTGACCGGATTATTCTTTGGCACTCCGAGATATCGAATACATTTCATCAGTTTCTCTGCTCATTCTTTCCACTTTGCTCTCCAATCGAGTTTTCCAAATTTTTGTTCGAAAGTCCACTCAAATTCTGTGACAAATTCGGCAGACTCGATAACAAGCGCTTACACATGTACCTATTACGACCGACCTCTTCAGCGACGAAAGACCACATCTGCTTTTTGAAAACTGGATAAGGCCAGAGGAAGCGAGGAAAAACAGATATTCGGAACTAAGCAACAGGTGATTTCATAGGTGGTGAACTCATTTTACTGAAAAAAAAAACAAGACGAACATCTGTACACAGTACTATTTGAGGTTCACATACACCTACAAAGCACGCAGTAGCCCACTGGGCGCTCTCCCTATTCGATTCACAAATAATCGCACAAGCGAACTGCTACTAGCCGCATGCACTTATCGCAGGGGTATGCTCGAACGGGGATAAACGGGGCGGGAAGTCTGAAGGGAGCTGTGCGAGTCACCCCCTATCTTTTGAAAAGTAAGAACTTTTCTAGGACATTCCGTGCTTATAGGAAAAGAGTGCAAAAATTAAATAGGCTTAATACGATCGGCGAGTCGGACAACGCTCAACTATCCTTTCAGTGAAAACGGCCAGAATTCCCATCTGGTATATTCAGCGCTAAAAACACAACCGCGTTGACCGTTCTTCACGCAGAGTGAAATTTTTCGATCATGGTTTAGGCATAGTCCAAAATAATTAATTATGCACTTATCTTGTGAACTGATCGCTTACGCGTGCCTCGCTCGTGAATGGGCGTTTTCTTGTGTTTATGGAAGTCACAGGAGCGAGTAATGCGGACAGAAGTGTGAGAAAAAATGTGCAAAGTGTACAAGTTTACGTTATCGGCAAATCAAGTTCCACATTCGCAACGAAATATAACAGCAAAACGCACATATAATCGCATGCTAACACAAACGTAAAGCAACGCCAAGTCGACCCCTAGATGCGATATTTCGTAGAAATAACGGCACTGGTGTGTAATACTGATAATTTTCTGTTTCGACGATCGCATTAAACAGATTACGCTTCTTCTAAAATAACCGTCTAAAAACGTTCTGAAACTGAATTTTTACATGACACGCATATTTTCCGTTCGTTTACCAGCGCAATTCGATCCTCTCGAACATTTTGCACAACACTCCACTCCAATAAACATTCGATCAGTCCTCTTCAAGCACAACTTTCAAATTACCAAATGTTATTAATAAACGTTCGAGAATGACAAACAAGTATACCCTTACAACAACGTAAACATATAAGTACTTGTTCAGGTTGCGTTAAGGACTCAGTAGTATTTCATCTTATCTTTTACCTTCTGCGTTTTACACAAAAGAGAGAAATTACGCTCAAACTCATAAGATATTAAACACGTGACAATTAAAAGAGTAAAAAAACCCAGTCTCAAATATGGGAACAAAAATCCACCAGACATTATACTACCGGAATAGCATTAAACTGCTGCAGAATAAACCATAGCAAAGGCTTTTCTTTCTTGGTCCTCCATCACGTTGCTGCACATCACTAGCGCGACGCAGAGGTGTTTGCTACTCAAAAATTATCACTGCCACAAATATAAACGCGTGAAGATCAGACAATTCTGAGCAGGTGGCCTGAAGCATAGGTGTGAAATGTTTGATGCAAACTACTGAAAGTCGTAAGGTTACATTGACATACACCGTTAGTGATAACAGCAAAACTGCAGTAGGCGCTGGCGCAAAAAACCTAAGCATTAAAAGTCAATAACAATTGCAGCTCAATAAACGTTTATTGATTTCATAACATCAACAACAGATGCGTAGTGTTGCGAAATGACCCTCTTTGTGAACGCTAAGAAATCGCGCAGTTAGATTTTCCACATTTCCACTGCGAACGACAGCGTTTCAACATGCAAACACGCCGTATTTCAAGCGCAAGATATGCGAATAAAGGGCGAGTGAGCACAGACTGTAATTTGAACATCACTCTGCAAAACATATTAGATGCGCTTTCGTTCGACTGCGAATAACGGATAATTTCGCAGTATCAGATGGAAGCACGTTGTCGTCTCACAACAAAACATTTCGATATTGATAAGTAAGCCCTATTTGGGAAAGCTGATTGCTGAACAACTGCTCCCTTACTCTTTTGGATGTCGATTTTGAAAGAGCACTTTGTACTGTAACAGTAATGACAGCTTGCAACTTTCTAACTTCTTCTTCGTTACAACGAATTAACTGTGTCCAACTTAACTTGACCTGTCTACATACTTGAAGAACGCGCGCGAGATTCGCTGAAAACAACGAATGATTAATGTTAAGCATGGCTAAATTCGATGCTGTTCGCTTTTTCTACTCTCATCAATGTCTATGGGTATTTAAACGCATGGTTAATTGCAGTGTTTATACTTATGAATATATTGTAGCTTTCGTGTATACTTTTTTTTTTTTCTGGAGGCGTTGTTACATGCTTTCTTTATTGTAAATAAAGATTCTCTCTCTCTAAAGTCGCAACGAAAATTGGAGTTAGCGAAAATATTCTAAGCATTGCAATGTTTACTGGTGAAAACGCAACATCCACCAAATAGCTTAAAAACCAGCAAGTAATTAAAAAAATCAAGTCAACGGGCAAGTCAGTGTCATTCAACCGTCTTTGTTTTGCCATCCTCAGTTCTCCCCGTTCCCTTCATCAGCTACCGTCTAAGACCATCGTCTTCTAAGCTCTCCGTCTCCGACTTCCCAGCTGCCACCGACTTCTCACTACACCACTTCCAACCTCCCTCCTCCCCTTCTCCACCAATTTCCTTGTCCCCAAATTGCTCTCTCCTCGTACTAAATATTACGTCGGCTCGCAGTGGGAAGACACCGTCCTCGTTCAATATCACCCGCATAAACACGACAAAGACCATGAACGCCGATATGCTGCAATGACGAAACTGTTTTCAGATAATCCGTTATATGATGCAAATGGCAAGTGGCTGAAGACGTTCGCAAAATGAACGCATATTCTGATTAGAGTGTACCCACTGAGCCAACCGATGCTAATAGAAGCGCACAAGTGACCTTCAGTCTTTGCGCTGCTCGCGTGCACTTTTGACAGCGCACACGATCGTGCTCTATTGAAACAGCGCGAACCGCGCTCTACGTTCGCCGGTAAACTGTCCCGCATCGTCTTGCCATGCACATTTCGGTTGCTTTCGTCGACTCTCCGCTCTCAAATCCCCGCATTTCTCGGGGTGCTCGCGCTCAAAAAGTACGTAAGTAATGATGGTTCGCACTGAGAGCGAAGGTCGCCCCTGTCCGACAATCTCTGTCGTATCTTGATTCAGATGCAACACTCCAAAACAACAACAACGATTCTCAAAACAAGGGACCGGATAAGCGCATGCGTTAGGGGAATGAACGGTACCGAATGATATCAACAAAGTTACACCACCAACAACAACTGTATATCGGTACAGACCAACTCTTTCCCCTCTCCCCCCCCCGCCCCTCCCTCTCTCCACTTTCCGTCAGTGTCCAGCCGTCTGAAATTTTTGCACGTCACCTGGGTCTTCAGCACTCCTACTTTTGCCATTCATAACCTTTTCCCTCGCAAACGAGTAGTCTTCATTCACCTACTGCCACTACATTGCAGGACCCGCTCAATAGCCTTGTGCCAGATGCTGTGCTGCATAAAGATCACCGTGGCCATCAAGTCCCCACTAGTAATTTCATTTGTGTTATTTCGGTGCAAACACTGAATTGTGTTTTACTCTAAAAGTAAACAATATAATGCATCTTTTACACACTGCAACAAACACGAATGTACTCTACTGTAGCATACTTATGGTTTTCAATTTAATGCAAACATTGCACCGTGGTGCACTACCGCATACAGCACAAAAAAGTAAAACCTTTCCTGGTACAAGTGACATTTCCGGTCTCAGAAATTACGTTGTGACTACCAAGCGGGTACCAGCCGCAGCATTCGGCGACCGCAGATAGCCGCGCGGGTCTAGGCAACCAGAAACTACCATGTAGCTACGTTTCGTGTGTTTCCATGTGAGTGCTGGAGGCCGATTATGGCAGCTAGAAGTTGCTGTAGGGGTAGTGAAGGGGATTTAGATGGACAGCGCAGTTTCGAAAAATTTTCTTTGCGGCCTTCGGCTACTGCCAAAAAGTTTTCCCTTTTTTTCGAAGACCGCTGTAAATGCTGCTCCACCACCCCCTCCGTTCCGCTCCTCCAGTTAAAGAAAAGGGATTCTGGAACACTGCAAATGTATAGGTAAGAAAGTGTTCTTTCTCGATCTCACTGTCATTAAAATCTCGGCCCAGAAAGAATGTGTTTAAAAAAATGACCGTCGCTCTTCCGTTCGTAAAGTTAGAGTAGAAAAACACCAGATAGGGCGTGTAATCAACAAGACGACACTCGTTTCCATCGGGCCCACAATTAATTTCAGAAAAACAGTCCAGCAAATATATAAGGATCAGTGCTAAGAGAAATACTGATTGTAGTTTCAAACCGAGTTGAAACACAAAGAGAAAAAGTTGAAGGGAAACATGGCGACGGGGGAAGTGACAAAAGCATATACGACAGACGACAAAAGACGGTCGACGCCACGTAAGTGCGCAAGGATCTCGGGCGTTACTAACATTACGCATAAAAATACATTGAGGCGTTATATTTCACATGAAGTTAAAGATTAATCAGCGTGTGTAATCGGGATTCACTCAGCGATTCAAACAAAGCTGTAAGCTGCCAACTTTTCGTCAGTCTGGTTCCAACTAAACTCGATATAGTGACGGCCACACACGACGCCTTCTACATACTGCTGAGACGACATCTAGACTCATTTACAAATGCAATAGTACGTGTATCCAGTAAAATACTACCCTAATAAAATATGAACACAAGCATGCACAACACCCATTAAGCATACTTCAAAAGGATCGAAATTCAAAGTTCAATTAAACTGGGAGCGTCATCTTATGGAGTGGCCCCCTCTACTGTTCCTCCACTTAAAACGGACAGGCGTCGCAGTGAGGTTTCTCTGCTGCTAGTTATTTACAACTTGCACGTCTGACTAAGGTTTCTAGCGTCGAACCAAAAAAGATAGGATGGAAAAATTTAAAAGGTAAAATCCATTAATCATCGCGGTCACCATTTCGTTGTTTTTCACCTTGAATTCCTATGCGGCAGGAAGCCAAGCATGTAGCAACATCAACAATTAACACTTACGTAGATGGCAAGCATTCTCCATGCCGTCCACCTTGCAGGTTCAAATTTGCCTTCGCCGCGTTGACTCATCCTCGCAAGTGCCTCAGCTCGTAAATAATCGGCTGTTAGGACCGTCAAATAATCCACGAGCGTATTCTCATTCTCAGACGATGCGCTGCCCAATTCACGCCACCACCAGCTATCCGATGATTCTTTCTTTTTTGCATTCTGAAATAATGATATCTTCTTCAAACCAATAATAAACTTCACCACAGTTTTGCAAGACGTCTCCAGAAAAACGCTGTTCCAGCACCTAAGTGATCGTTAACTTCTAACAGCACTGCAACTTATACCATAAGCTTTTCAATATTTTGTCACATTCGGACTCCCTAAACAAACACTGGATCCAGGACAAACTGAAAGCCAGCCAAAAAAATTCCTTAAAACGAAAAAAATCGTAAATTCGCGGCAGCATCAGACCTAAAAGAATTGTCTGCTAAACGACAAAAATATAAGCCAGTGGCCAAATGTCACGAAAAAAAAAACGCGTCATTTCTTGAGACGTACACGCATGTGAACGAAATGCTTCGGGTCAAATAAACGTTCAACAACTTCGTCTGTTCTTCATTATAACGTTGTTAATCATGAAATCATTAAATCGACAAGTAGGCAGTATTACGCCATAAACAACGCATAGATAGATAATAAGACGCATCACCTTTTCTGCTATACGTAAAAAAAAAGTGAAAATCATCAAAACAAAAAAAAAGAAAAACAAGCTTAAAAGCTGTGATTGACGAAGACTTCACAGCTCAGAATGCCTCGATGAAATCTGTCACATCTCTAGATGGAAAGGAAAGGAACGTGTCTATGACTTCAGCAAAAATACGCATGCAACATGGTGCAATTAAGGAACATATTTGGTGCTAACATTCAAGTTGAAGGCGGCGGTTTGTTGGTTTCGCCGTTGGTTGACTGGGACATATTCGATACGTGCGCCACGTGAGAAGATCGACTTGTTGAGTTGTGATTCGACATATCGATTGTACAGAATCAGCCCAATTGATGAACTGATCCGTGAGTGATGCGTGGCCGATATGACCACTATACGCCGATCGAATACACGCTGTGACACTCCAACTGCCAGTGCCAATAACGCCGTACAGTACACAGTACACAACAACTGCAACATTATTTTTGCATCCTTCTGTCAATGTCATAGTCATGCGCAAAATTTTTTGGCAAGATGAAGAGGGCGGAGAAGGAAGAACAGGAGACAGACCACAATTTTCTCGTATTCGTAACGAAAAAAAAAGCATACAATAAACTTGTAATGGAAAGGTAAAGCTATAGGCAGTTCGGCGAGCGAACTATGAATTCAGCGCTGTCAATTCCATTAATAGCCTCCTCCGCTTTGGCGGAAATGATGAGATGTTCCATCTCAACACACATAGCAATAAGCTTATGATACTGCAAAATATCACTGCGGCGGAAATGCCCCAAACTTAAAAGGATTGTGCGTCTAAAACATTTAAGATGTTTCACCCGCCTTCCTTTAACTACTTCTTTCCTACTGCTGTTCAACGCCCTTCCAAATTTCGACCTGCTACAAAACGTCCTTCGCAGAAACCCAAGGCACTCTTCTTCCTGTATCTATTTCACTTCCTTTAAATCTCTCCACCTGTAAAGAAGTACTTATATCCTGGCCTTTTCCGTTCCTTTCATTTTAAATTTGTTTACTCAATCCAACTTTTGTGAGTTACTTCGAGGACACAACAATCTCGAAAATGTAACCAGTGGTGCACTAAGCTCACATGATCGAACCTCCAATACACATTCCGATCAGATGAAGGCAACACTTTTTTAAAACGAAAAACACTGTTTCAGATCACATGCTCTTTTCATCTGTTCTTTTAGAAACATCAAACGACTGCTTGTACTGCCTGCTCCTAATCGGCTAATCTCCTAAAAGCACATTCAATTGTTTTCTCAAAAAAATGTAAAAACCGAAAATGAAATCATTAAAAATCGAATACATGAGCACAAGCTCGGGGAAAAAAAACGACAACTTACAAGATATGTCTTACAAGTAAAACGACGTGAACCAATCGGCACAGCACGCGCGCTACGGTTGCCGAGAAGAGTAGCCGACAACGATGCAAACAAAACTGTGCGTAAAAGACACATTTCCAAAATACGCACCTGCAAACTGCTGCTTTTGTATCTGAATGATATGCACGTCCTAAGAGTCAAGCAATCATTTCAAATGACCCACCCAATATGCAACCCTCCCCCCCCCCACCAAATTCTCAAATTTCAAAAGCAACCAATCTTTACTGATTAATCGTCGCAAGAGTTTGCTGAATGCACATTCAACTTGTACTGCTATGCTGTGCTATTCAAGCATAGAACGCGTTTAAATGCTTTGGTTTATCACACTTACAAATTCTTTGCTGGGCCTAAAACAATGATGGGAAAAAGCTAAACGAAGAAAGGAACCAATATGAATAGGAAGAACGCTGAAAAAAAAACAGTATTTTTGAAAGAAGCGACAAAAAAAAACAACATGGAAGATGGAATACTTAGAACGATGCGCTTTTCACCTCCCCCCATCAGCAGTAACAATCAATGGTTCGCAGTGATGTCAATGCATTAAAAACCATTTGAACCTTACGTGCTGGTATAGTACAATATTGCTAGCAAGAAAATGAGGCGAATGCTTACCGAGACCAATGGAGCCGACTGTCAATCGCCTAAAGCAATCTGATCAACACGAATTAGCTACCCTAAACCGGCCTTAAGTGCCTGAATATGCTGCCTTAGATGCGACCTAAACAAAAACGGAGGCCTGAAAAACGAAAAAGAAGTACACAAACGAAGGATGCAGAGAAAGCCGCTGCCCATATGAAGAACAAATTACGACGCTGCCTGCGTGCATTGCCAACCACGTAGACACCTGCAAACAACGAAAACGCACATTCAACGCCACCTCACATAAAATCACACAATACGTTGCATAGCTGTACCACGGTTTTTACATTATTGACGACAACACATTAACCATATTATTTCAGCACTTTTAGATTCCAACAAAATAAAAACGTGAAGTTCCTTTCACATATAACCTCTTCGAATCTGATTCTTTTTCACTGCTCTTTCTCTCTCCATGCTTACTGGACGATATGAAAGCCCTGGACCGCTGCAATGGATCAAAACACGCTGCATGACGGCAACTATATGCATCAAAATAAGTAAAAATACACTAAACTACTGCATCCGAACGCGATTCTATCTTCGCAACGCACCTAGATTAGAGTCCATAAATTTGAATGAAACGGAAAACACCTTTGCAGACAGCCGCAGCAATGATGAGTGACAGTAACGTAGGTCGGTTTTCGGGGAGCGCAAACAACGCAGCTAAGCCGTATACCAATCCGATCCAGTAGCCGAAAACAAACTGTGCAACGAAGCGTTTCAGTGAGCACGAAACGAGCCGCTCATCTAAACCCTCTCTATCCTGCGATCTGAAAAACTTTTGCTCTACCTTCCACCAAAAAGAATATGATCGTCACCAAAGAAAACCGATAAAAAGCGATGAATAAAAGACGCATCTTCCATTCCAAAAAGTTGGAGAAACTTAAATGCGGAAATCAAACTGAAACGGAGCAGCCAACGAAAAGCTAGGTGTCTTTTGACAATTCGCCGTGAACAGCCTCATCGAATTACTTTTAAACAGAACCACTCCTCTATGCGCTTTCATATTTCTGTGCAACACGACTTTGTATCTAATAATACCGCTAACCGTCTCCATTTGCGTCCTCCCCATATGAAGAGTTCTGCGATTTCAAGCACCGTGTAGTGCAAAAGTTGTCTGTTGTTAATGGATGGTGCTGGTTCAGAGTGAGGGAAGATAGC
>JPKZ01001747.1:387174-401986 GCA_000803305.1 Toxocara canis
CCATTTCTTCCAGCTTCGACTTTTGTGGCCTTTAGTTCTTCGGTGTTCTCGTTTGATAGATTTCCTCCTCCTCTACTCAAACAACTAACTTTTCTTGCAATCGCGGTTTTCCAATTAAGCAAAACAAATTCCTAATAATGCGCATGCGATCACCGACCAACATTATGACACTAAAATATATTCAAAATATCACAGTTGACAAAGTGTACACAGTTCACTTCTCCATTTTGCGGACCGCAATGATCGGTGAACGCCGTAGAAGACGAAGTAAGCAAAAACCAATTCCAAACAATACAACCCGAAAGGGAGGGAAAAAGCCACAAAAGGAAACATACAGAACTGAAAAAAGAAAACCGTAAGTCGAACGTTCTACTGAGTATTAGAATAAGAGCGCAACTCTAAGTGTATGCATGATGTGATTAGCGCTGACACAGACAATCTTAGAGGAGAAACGATCAATCAATTTTGACAGCCCCATAGATTCTGCATACGAACGAGTAGGCAGCATAAAAGCCGATTGTGCCCGTCAACAGCCAGAAGGTCAAAGCCATCAAGAAACTATAACTGAAGTACAGAAGCGTTGGGATGAATCCAATGATGTTCAGCTGAAAACGGTGAACGATTACACATTCGCATTTTTCATTGCCAGAAAAAAAAGAAAACGAAAGCAATCAGATAACGGCCATAACTGTATATATCTCTAAATTGCATCTGTACGAGGCATAAGCAACAGTGCCCCTACATAACTCAGATGCAAACCAAGAAGTGGAATGAAGGGCATTTTTTATCCCTCTTCCCTTCCCTTTCCTCGACGAAAACGTTCAGTAACGTATGAAGAAAAACGGGTGAAAATTTTGACAACAGTTTTAATACCCTCCTTACTTCCAATTAGCATCTAAGTGAATCGAAATCAACGAGTCATCATCAGAAAACGTTTGCGAGGACAAATAACGCGAACTCTTCCACCGCATTAAAAAACAACAAAAATCTTTAGGTAACAAAAAAAGAAAGTACCTTCGTGAAGTAATAAAAGGTCGCATAACCCATCACTGAAAACAAAAATGTCAGTTTTGAACACTGCCAACGTTTTTTCTTTTAAAGAAACATCGTTCAGCTCTTGACTGCGCCGTAAGCGAAGTTTTAAAAAAGGCAAAGAATTCTATGAGGAACTCCGCTAAGCTCCGTATCAAACGCAGCGCCAAACATACCATCTCAGTGATTGACCGTTCTAAATGCAAAATTTCCCCTCAACGATTAGTCTCTGCACGATTCTCTACGCTAAACTATCACAAGGACGTTGAAAACAGACGAGTAAATGGTGCGTCTAAGCATTGAGACAGACTAGGGAAACTAGTAGGCTCGGTAAACTAATCATATTCTCCTGAAATAACGGTTGTAGATGCGGAATTTTACAGTAGCAGAAGCTCTCATCACCTGCTGCACAAAAGTGATACCAGAAGACAGTAAGTTTGACTGTAAAAAATGAAAGAAATAGATAGCGATGATAAACGTGGAAAATAACACAAAAAATAGAAAAATTTCTTTATTAACTGTCTTCATAATTTCGTCAGCTGGTGTTTCAAAGTGAACAATACCCTTCATAAACGTGAATTAATTGGTGCATAAAGCAACTAACCGTAAACAGCTGAACCACCACTAATAGTGAACGACTTCCACCACCAATGATAGTTCTGAAAACAATTTAATCTTATTTATGGAAGAAAACATAACGCCAAACTATGAACAACATTACAATTACATAACATTTAATCGCAGAAAACTTCAAAGAGTCCCTCCCGCCCCCTCCCCTCTACTTAGTAATACGCTAGAAGACTAGGAGGCCCTGTCACGCAACATACTTAAGCTCCCATGCAAGGAAAAGCTATTGCATCGAGGACGCGCCATGTGACTTTTCATCGAAAATTCTACAGTTCATACCACGTCCTTCACTGGATATGTGCCAAAGGCTGTCCAACGAAGCAATCAATGCCTGCGACTCAATGGCTATTTCGCATGCATTTCGGCTGAATACGGTCAACTGCATTCAACCCTATGGATTTGGGCAGAAGGTGGTGAGGCCTGAGAAGACCAAATCGAATTTGAAGCAGATTTCTAAGGTTTATCTGAAAAAAGCGACTGCGGTCCACCACAGCTGCGATCGCGCACAAGCACAGTAAATCTTCTGTCAACAGCTCACTATCATATTCTGTACCCAACGAGATGGCGGACGCTCAGCAGCTCTACCACCATCAAGATCAAGGCAGAGAATAGCCCAATGCGGTTCCAAAATGAACCCACGAACGCTCTCCGAAGAACCACAACCAAATTAAATGAATGAGACAAAATGGAAAGCACTTTTTCAGCTTCTATCCTTCTTATCTCAACTTCGAAACTACTCATAAATGGAAGTTGCGCCGAAGAAGGTAACGCTTGAATGACGTGACGGTTCCTCGAGCAATTACAACTCTCTCAAAAAAAGGCTTTCGTGTTGCTTGCTTCGCTGAAGTAGAGGTTTTCACAACAGCACACGAATGGATGGGTCAACTGGCAAAAAGAAAGGCGTTGACAGTTAAAAAACGGTGAAAATTACCTCTGCGCAAAGCAAAAAGTATGCGACAACAATTGAGATCTGCGCACATGAAACGAATAGAATCACGCAAACGATGAATAAGAATCCGAAAAGGTAGTAGAACTGATTCTCCCAGATGGCCTATAAGAACAATGAAATGGCAGCTCTCTTTGACGCGAAACGACACATACACTTGCGGGCTGTTTAGAAATGAGTGAGAAAATTTTGAGAAGAATAAGCAACTTCATTGAAAGATTGAGAAGAATAACCGATTCACCGGGTTAACCATATCAGCAAAGTTGTATGGGTTAGGGTATTTTCCTTTCTCTTTTTGACAGCTCCCAAAATAGATCAGCACATTAAGGCTCAAATGGGCAGTGCTAGTCGCAAACGGTGGCTCGATTTCAAATGGGAAGCTGCGGTCGATTCAAAAAAAAAAAACTCACTGAAGGAAGAAAAAGATAATAGTGGACAAAAAAGGGAAATCTAGTAACGAGCTGCTCAATCCGTTGGCCAAATCCGGAAAATGAACTGTTATAAGCTCATGATTTCCATACATTCCCTACACTGTACTACTTCCGAGCCTGACCCACTCCAAAAATAGTTGTCGACGACCGAATCGGGAGAGGAGAATGGAAAAAGGGAAGGGGAAGTGAGGAAGAGGATATTTCCGCATGACTCTAACAACATCTAATCCCTGCTCTCAGTTCCACGAAGTAAAACTGAAGTCATTTTGACAAAAGCATGGCAAAACCACCCACTGAAACCATCGCAATAACTTCGGGTCACTTAAACTACCTCAGAGAGACAAAAAAGAACAAGGAAAAAATTGTGGATAGCAATGCTCAGGACTCACTTCAATCCAAGCCCCTTTGTCATTAAAGAAAGATTGTCTTAAAAGACATCTGAAATTAGACAAAACTTACCGAAAAGATAAAGAAAAGTTCGATGAAAACAGCACCGAACGGAAGAATGCCGGCAAGAAGCATACATGGAATCGTATGCAAATACCACGGCTGGTCGGGCACCTGACGGGGAATTTGATTGGTCCGCACTGGATGCGAATAAACCTATAAGTCGAACAACATCACTCAGTACCACTATGGCAAATCTCATAAGCAAGGTGAAAATGCAAGGAGACACACGAGTGGATTTTGAAAAAAAAAAAACTGATTTCGTCGGGCAATTTTGCCTCTTTTGTTTCTCTTTGCCTGAGATTTAAAAAAAAAAAAAACTGACAAAAGTTTAGCTGCCGTACAAACCAACATTAGAGACGTCGACTGGTCGATTTTTGCAATAGTAAAAGCTTACCTACCAAGCTTGTTGCGGACTCTAAAAATGCATTCCACTCGAAAAGTCTCCCATTCATTATTTTAAATGAAAATTTCTTGAATGCAACCGAAAGCAGAAACCACAGGTTTTAAAAACCCAGTTGGATTTTGCTGAAAACTGAATGTTTAAAGGATTCTTGGACGAGGAATCTGAGGAAACCACCGACTGTTCTGAAATTTCTTGCCGGGATCTTGTTACGCTCCCGAAAATGTTGAAAAATCGTGTTTTTTTCCTGAATTAATATAAAACTTTCCTTAGTTTCCCCACGCAAGCAGATTTCCTTCCGCCAATTTTCTAGATCACTTTTCGATGATGGTTACGACTTTGAAGTGTATGAAAAATTTTGAACGAAGCAATTACCCGGTCTTCCACGTGAACAGGTACTCTAAGCCTCAGATTTCAATAAAACGTGTCCACTTTTTTGAATGCAAAAAAAATCTTATAAAATTGAGACATACACGAACGAGTACGACCTCAAATCCGTGATTCGAGGTGACTAGGGCAGATTCGAACCGTACAATGAGAAATAAACAATCCACGAGAAAAATCATAACCGCTCTTATGTTCGACTAATTTTCCAATTTAATATAAATAAAGCTGACTCCAAATCCATAATCTATATTGTTATGATGGAGAAAATGCACTTCAGTGTTGACAGGATCAGTGAAGTGTAGCTTTCCTTCATTAGCGAAAATGAGAAAGCTTTCAAACTGAGAGCGAAAAAATAATCCGATGCTCAAAAGAACCTCCAAATATTACTCATCCGATTCCCGTTTAAGCATTCCTTCAACACAGTTCTCTGCTATGCATAAATGCAACTCTCCTTATTAACCATTTCTCAGAGTTCAAAAAGTTTCACCGCAACCTCCTGTTTCGAAGGGACTGGATTGAATTTTCGGAATGTGCATCCTGAACTGCATGAAGCATGAAGCAGAAGATAATTTTCGATAAGAAGCGACTGTCGACCAGTGCAATCGACAGCTCGATTGAAATCAAAAACGATCATTACGTCAGAAATGAAATGGCAATAAGAGGGAGGAGAAAGAAAGAGGGAAACATATGTGACCCTTTCAGAAATGAACATATTTAGAGGTCATATTTCGACTATCTACTGCGAAATACGAAAACATACTCATATTAAGAAGGAATTACATACTTAAAGATTCGGTCATATTTAACGTTAGCAAGGGTCGAACAAAACCATACATCGCTCAAAGCTGCACAAGAGAATCATAAAATTATTTGCTGGTGTTATTTTTCCGAAAGCTCATGTTCTTAAATCATTTGAGGATTTCCGATTTCCAGCGGAAAAAAAAGTACTTTAGAACAGCCCATTTATACTTAAGCAACAAGCAAGCACCCTTCATAATTCTTTGAGACAATAGTGACATCATTTCAGATGTAGATATTTCCACTGAATTACATATCATCCGCTAGTATCTGTTCTCTACTCTATTCTTCACAGCACTCATTCTCTTCCTCTCCAACAAAAGCATTATTCAAAAGACTGGCCTGTTTACGATATCCAAAATGGAATCCCAGGAAGACGAGCGGTAGATCGATACCGAACCAGAGTAGGAGAAGCGCGATCATCGTCGTAAAGGGAACCGCACCCGATGAATGTTTGCCGATGAGGAAAAAGTTGAGCACGAAGCCCACTCCGAGTATCACCGACGGGAACAATAGTGCCGTTTGCATCGCGCAACGCTTCGGCTGACCGAGAGCGAAAAAATAATCCGATGCTCAAAAGAACCTCCAAATATTACTCATACGATTCCCGTTTAAGCATTCCTTCAACACACAGTTCTCTGCTATGCATAAATGCAACTCTCCTTATTAACCATTTCTCAGAGTTCAAAAAGTTTCACCGCAACCTCCTGTTTCGAAGGGACTGGATTGAATTTTCGGAATGTGCATCCTGAACTGCGTGAAGCATGAAGCAGAAGATAATTTTCGATAAGAAGCGACTGTCGACCAGTGCAATCGACAGCTCGATTGAAATCAAAAACGATCATTACGTCAGAAATGAAATGGCAATAAGAGGGAGGAGAAAGAAAGAGGGAAACATATGTGACCCTTTCAGAAATGAACATATTTAGAGGTCATATTTCGACTATCTACTGCGAAATACGAAAACATACTCATATTAAGAAGGAATTACATACTTAAAGATTCGGTCATATTTAACGTTAGCAAGGGTCGAACAAAACCATACATCGCTCAAAGCTGCACAAGAGAATCATAAAATTATTTGCTGGTGTTATTTTTCCGAAAGCTCATGTTCTTAAATCATTTGAGGATTTCCGATTTCCAGCGGAAAAAAAAGTACTTTAGAACAGCCCATTTATACTTAAGCAACAAGCAAGCACCCTTCATAATTCTTTGAGACAATAGTGACATCATTTCAGATGTAGATATTTCCACTGAATTACATATCATCCGCTAGTATCTGTTCTCTACTCTATTCTTCACAGCACTCATTCTCTTCCTCTCCAACAAAAGCATTATTCAAAAGACTGGCCTGTTTACGATATCCAAAATGGAATCCCAGGAAGACGAGCGGTAGATCGATACCGAACCAGAGTAGGAGAAGCGCGATCATCGTCGTAAAGGGAACCGCACCCGATGAATGTTTGCCGATGAGGAAAAAGTTGAGCACGAAGCCCACTCCGAGTATCACCGACGGGAACAATAGTGCCGTTTGCATCGCGCAACGCTTCGGCTGACCACCTCAAACGTTACTTTCGCAACAAACCACACTTCGCAACCCCGAAACTTATTTATTCTACCATATCAAACTGGTTGTTCGATTCTCAAATCGTACGCGATCCATTTTAGTAACTCTTTTGGAAACTGTGGCTTTCCTCCATGAGCAACAAACTCAATTCTCAAGCAAGCACAGTTATATCTTGCGTTAAAAACAGCAAGAACGAAAAATATACACAGAGAAATTGCTGCAAGGAACGTAAGAAAACTAGAAATGAAATTATTGTAGGGAACTTAAGGAAACAAGAAGTACGGCTCCGGAGTCGACTCCCCTGTCAAAGGACTCCAAACAGTACTATTTTCTTTTTCTTCGAAAGTGGAGGACACCACCAAGACATACAGAATGGACAAAAAAATTTTTTTTCTTATTTCGTTTGTTCGCATTTAATAATGCGAACCCTGGGAATTAAACGCCGCGCAACAAAATGTTACAAGCCCTATTCAGCACACAGCGGATTCCGATGGGAACCGCAACCCTCTGCATCACATGTCCGATCACAACATATAAGATTATTCAGAAAAAAATTAAGATTATTCAGAAACAAATTACTGCCAAAAAAAAAGCAGCTGCCGTGTCGTTTCGATTTCTGCGATTTAACAGAGGAATTCAGTTGCAACGAAATGAACTGTTATCAATGGATAACCTTTAATAGCAAGCTAATGATTGCAAAGCAATACGAAACTGTAGCAGGCATTACCTCAAGGCACTTCCTTTTACATCCGTGTCGTTCTGTAACGGTATCAAGTAGAAACAATGGTTCAACTCCGCCCAAATAACTCACAATGGCCACTCAATGCGTCCTATAACGTGATCTTTTCAAGGAGGAGGCTGGCGAATTGGCCGCTGATATGCTCAGCAGAAGATGTTCAATACGACCTTATTCCTTCACAGCCTCCCCCCTCCCTCCACCTTCTCCGCCTACCCTTCGCGTAAGCTGTTAGGAAAACTAATATTGTGAAGAGCAGCTGGCCGATATCCTGCTGTCATCATATCGAACTTAATTCACGACATGCAAATTCAGATTCCTTCACAGATATGATGTAAGCACCTTTGAAAGTCTTGTAGAGACGACCGGCGTGATAACCGGCGATCAGCCCCATAAAACAATAGAGGAAAATTGCCGCCGACATAAGTGAGCCACGGCTCGCCGGAGACAGCATGCCAAGCATAGCGAAGAACACGGTCACTGCCACCATTCCAACCAGCTGGATGCCCGTGCCCACGAAATTCACCAGCAGCATCGCATTTGGTGGAGGACGAAAGACGTCACCATGAACCAGCTTCCACCCCGTCTCCTCCAAAGTGTCATCCTAAACAATACACTGCCAATCATTTCTTGTAGCCTCAACAAACTTGGGCAAAGAGTACCGCACATATCGCTTTACAACCTCGCTTTCTTTTGAAGAAATGGATCAGAGGAGTTGAAGATTTTAAAAGTCCCTCTTATTCGACTTTGAACGGAAATTAACAGCGAAGGAGGGAGCAGTATTTGTACTACAAGATTAGTCATAACGAAAAACACGCCCGAACTTAGCACTCCCCAATTTCTGTACTTCGACGTGACCTGAACTTCTTGCTACAACAAATAGAGAGCTCATTGTCTTTATTCTTCGGTTTTCTCTTTCCTCTCTTTTTTCATGACGCTTTATCATTTTCTCCACTTTTTTTTCGCACAAGCTGTGACCTCAGCCAAAAAATTAACGAAGACAGGCGTCTTCTCTGTCCTCTATTCATCTGGTTTCGGAGATGTGGAAATGCTAACCGCTTCCTCATCCTTGTTGTACTGCGCGATGTCGCGACGCACTGTACGAACGATGATCACGCTGAGGAATCCTGCAAAACCAATTCCTTACAGCACACCGCTGTACTGTTGCTCACACGAGCATAAGCCGGGTACCCAAATGCGCCAATTCGAGATATGCCTGCTGTTGCTGTGGTGCAGCAAAAGACTACGCTTAGACAAGAATTTGGCAGCCTCCTCTAACTTCGGAAGATTTCTTTCCGCCTCCGAAAGAAAAAGTTCTCTGTGCAACAGTAGCTGACATGAACGGCAGAATTTGGAACAAATATTGAAAAATGGCGTCGAAAGTGATTTTCAGCTCGAGGCATCCATTAAAACTGCAAAACTTCACAGCGATACAAAAACTTCTGAAGGGAACACAGCATATGCTTAACGTAAACAACTCAAAATTTTGTCATGGTCGAAATATTAACGAGCTCGGAGATGGTGGCTCTGTTGCAGTAAAAAAAAAACGAATTTTGCACCGTAAAGAGGAAGAAAAAAAACGAACCAGAAAGACACACGATGACGATGATGGAATTGAGTATGGAGAACCAATGTATCTGAACGTCCTTCATTGATAGATACGTATCCCAGCGACTTGCCCACGGCACATTGCTCTCTTTCCAGTGCACTGAATACGTCCACGCTATCTGGTTTTCGCCTTGTTTCACCTCCTGATGCTCGTTTGTGTCACTCACCGAGCAGCCCTTAATCACACTATCAATCTGCATTCTCCCAACCATAAACAACGATTAAACAGCAAATTGGAAACTTTGTTTAAATAATACGAAGAAGATTCGAAAAGAGTAGAATGAATTACACCGTTGGATTCGACTGAAAACTCTAAGCCTTTCCGCTAACCGGCGGCTTTCTCCGCACTCTTCCCAACGACAATATAACAGACATTCTTGTCGAGTGTAAACAAACTGAGGTACGAACCTCGTTTTTAAAGGTGAAAAGTTTGCTGTCGATACTTCTGGGCTGCACCTCGAATCCGACGACGCGGTAAATATTGGGTGCCGGCTGGTGGTAGCTAAGCAAGATGTCAAGGTGGTTGTTCACGAAGTAACGACCGTTTTCCTCCCAGCCCAGTCGGTAGCCATGCTCGTGCATCACTTCACCCGTCTGCTCTACCTCGAACTTCGTAACGCACGGCAAATTATCCACGAGCCTGTAAACACACCACATACTCGATGAAACTATTCACTGTAAATGCAACCGGCCACTTGCCATCTGCTGAAGCAGCGGTTCCTAGGCCCAAAATAATTACCTAAACTAGAGTCACAATGAGGTCATATGCATTTCCGGCAGCCAAGAAAATCTAAAAGACTAAATTAAGAGTGAGTAGCTAAAATCGGAAGTACTGTAAAGCAAATGAGCAGGAAACAGAAACAACGGCAAAAAGTAAGTAGAAATAAAGTAGAGCAGTAGAATTAAGGATGATAGAGTAAAATACGATTCCGAAAAAGTTAACAACGTGCAAGACGCTGAAAAGACTTCTATGCAGTTGAAGTGCATCAAATGAAAAAACTAAGTGAGAATCTAGAAAACTGGGAATGACGCGCCAAAACAGGTCCGCTAACACTGCACAATTCGGAAGCTAACACTTTTCATAGCAAAAAGAAGCAAATGTTAGGTAGGACGAGTATCACAGTTTCAATGAACGAAGCGAGTCAAATGTCCTCAACAAAAAAAAAAAAACGGAAAAAGAAAGTGCACAAAGCTGAAAAAAGCTAACAAATGCACGTGATACTCTTCCTTGATCCTCTTTGCCAGAATTATCGAATCCTCTGCACTTATTGTCACCGCCGAACTCTTCGCACAACTCGAATTACAATCCACATCTTGACGCATGAATACCTCCAATGTGATCTTCGTTCATTTCACCATAACACAAAAAAAAATTCAAACTCATACCAACATGCCGAACGGCGCAACATTTTTTACATTTGTTTAATCGTTTTCTCCCAGGATAGTTTCAAATGTCGTTATTCTCAACACTGTTCAGTTGCGGAACAGTCATGGCAGTAAGGATTTGCAGTTAAAAAGGATAGCGTACGTAATTCGAAAAACAAGCATCATTAACGGGAGAAAAATTACTGGATAAAGGAATGGGTTGTTACTTGGAAAGGAGTGTTCACAATTCGATCGCCTCGCATCACCTCGCCAAGATTTTCCGATTTATAATGAATCTCACCGACTGGCCTGCAGAATGGTAGCGAATAATACTCGTAGGGAACAACCGTTTTGGTTGACGTGATTTTTATTGCCTGAAATACTTGCACCGCAAATAACATACCATGGCTTTGTTAGGAATGTAGCGTAAGTTAAAATTACAGCAGCACAAGTGCTCTGTTTTGTGCACTGCAATATGGGATGCATACTACTGCCTGTGCGTCATCAGTGTAGGGTAAGCTGTACAAATTTACCATTTCTGACAACCCAATATCGATTTCTAGATACGGCGGCAACTAAATCGGAAATATGATGCGACAAAGTGAATGAGGAGAAAGGGAGAAACAGTCGAACAGAAAGGAAAATAAGGCTGACAGCCAATACGTGTGGAAGTTAACATCGCAAACTAATTTCGACAGTTGGAGGAGCGGATGGGATGTTAAGCTCGTTTATGGCTGGGAGAGGAACGACAAGGTGGGATGGAGGGAGGAAGTTGAGCACGTCACCACAACCCGAACAAAACCATCAGTATGTATATGTATGTATATATATGTATATACATATATATACATATATATGTATTATATATATATGTATATATGTATTGATGAGGTATGTACATTATCAAATATTATATAAATATATATGTATATATATATATATATATATGTATATATATATACGTTTATACATGTATGTACATATATGCATAAATATATATAGATGTATATATACATATGCATTTGTATATACATACAAGTGTTCGTATGTGTATATATAATGTATACAAATGTATATATGTACATGTATATACTTATATGCATATACATACATGCATATATTTATATATACATATACGTGTCTATATATTATCTCAAAAGGTTACTTAATTTCATGAATTTGCATTAACATATATAAATGTTAATTTTCATTTACAATGAAGGTGTTGCCAATTCACGAGCTTACATTTACATTTTTTAAAAAATGTAAACTCGTAAATCGGCAAAACGCAATCTCAGCGGCTTTGGCGTATAGCACATCGAAACTCACCTACAAACCATCACAACTATGCGATCTTGCCGCTGTCGTTTTTGATTCCTACTTAAGTGACATGGTGCATCCTTCCCTGAGACACTTCCGATGATAAACAGCAATCAGAACATTAAATAATAAACCGCACAGAAAAACAAGAAAACAACGCAGAGCAGAACCGCATAATCGAAGAGACGTGCATGAAATAAGATGGTTTCTTTAATTTAAAAAAAAAAACGTGGCAAACAAAACTCTTTACGTCACAAACCACAACAACAACCACACCGCCACCGCTGATTAGAAAGTGCTCGCATTAGCTCGAACATTTGATCTCGTTGTAATGGTAGCTGTTCGTTTTTACAATGAAAGCGCTACCAATGTCAAACAACTTTGCACTTTTATGCAGTACATGTGTATCGGTAAATGCTGCCCAAGTGCGCAGTTGTTCGCGTCGATCCCTCTTGGCTAGGCGTTCAATTTGCTGCCCTAACGGAAATGCCTTAGCACAGTTTATGCAACTATCATGCTCATAAAAGACGTGAAATATCGCCATAACAATCGCCTAGCGAACAATCACAATCGGCTAACTCATAGTGCAGAATCACAAAAATCCATCGTTCCGGCCAGCAGCTGAATGTTGACAACAAGTCGATGTGGCTAGAAGCGACACAGCGCCAACATGTTTTCGGCAACGTGCCAAAACTGGCTGAGCGGCCATGAGCCATATTACCACGCAAATTTGAACGGTCAATTGAAAGAAGCGCCCAAGAAACCGAGCAGTTTCATCTCACTTGGCCGATTAAATAGCTAATGAAGGCGCCAGCAATATGGCCTGTTAGCGTTTCCTTGATTCAGCGTCTATTTCGAGAAGGGCCGAACTTTAATTGTGCGAAGTTCACCAAACAATTTTTGAAATTTTCATCGATCGGTTGCTATGTTCATCGAAGCGATGGAGTAGCGAACAATTTTTATTCTCGTTAGAACCGGAGGTTTCAGGTTTCAGCTCCGATCCCGCCCCCGCCCCATCTCCCTTCGAGTCGCCAGTGTTCACATATGATAAACCACTGCTTAGAAGGGTGTACTTCTGTGTTTGAAGTGAATCTAGTTGATTAGAACTGATTGGGCAATAAAATGGGTGCGTTTTTTGAGCTCTCAAATGTATCCCGAAAACGAAAATGCCCTATCAGTGCAGTGGTGCAGTATCGGTGGCCTAATACTTCCAATTTCGCCACCACCACCTTCCCCCCCCCTTCCTCCTCAACACCGCTCACAACTTCATTGACTGAACTTTAACAGTTTGCTGTGACAAAGAAGGCTAACGCAGACATCCATCACCTGTCCCGCTGGGATACGCGCTTTTGCAAACTTTACCATGCGAAATGGAGCTCATGTTCCGCTTTTAAATTACACAGTGCTATTTACGTTTGCGAAAGCATCTGCACTGTTTTTGTTCAGCCGCCCGACTGCCAATATCGAGCAACAAAATAGAAAGTGAGTGAAAAACGAAAAGACGAAGAGTGATGTGTAGTTGAGGCATCGATCCCCTTTCACCCTTACCATCAGCGACTCTAGTGTTAATTCACAAATGCAGTGAACAAAGCAAATATCTACAACTTGCCGTATGAGTGGTGCTAACAGCAAAACACAGTGAGTAAAATATTGAAAAAATGTACACGATTACAAGATCATCAAGCGAACTAAGTAACAACGGTTCAGTGGAGATCGCAAAACGAATGCGAATCAAACGATTCAAAACGTTGGTTGGAAAATTCGAAAAAATTTCCGAGTCAACCCTTTGCGCTAAATCATTCAAATAATGGATAACCCGGAAATGAAGGGTTTTCCCTTTTTTTTTTTGCTGTCCATTACTTGCCCGAATGGCTCGGTCATGTTCGTTGGGCAGCCGGATCGGCGAATTCCCTCCCAAATATTTTCCCGCGGAAAGCATTTTCCATACTTAACAACCCTCGCTTATAACTCTTCAGCAAATTTATATATTTCCGCTCAGTTTGCTGCCTTTTTGAAGTGTTCGAACCTATCATCTCGCCTTTTTGGTTTTAGTCTGGAGCGATTCTCCGGAACCAGAATATGGATTCTTTCTTAAGTATGGAAGTATTCTTATGGAAGTATGGAAGTATTCTTAAGTATTCTCCGGAACAAGAAAGTAAGAAACTTTCTTAAGTATGGAACCTATATTTTGAACTTCATTTGGACGGGTTTTTTTTTTGATTTACGCGATTTTCGGAAAAATATGTGATGACGCGGTAGCGCCATGGGTGATCCGAAATTTAAACCGGGCAAGAAATGCATTTCCGGAAAAAAACGATTAAGTTCCGGAAAAGTTTTTCGCCATATTTCGGCCCGAAATGCACCGGTTCCGCTCAAACTTGGTATTTAGATATTATTTGACACGTAGAATTCAATTTTGAGGATTAGAAATCAAAACATCGAACTTTATTCAACAAAGCTGAAGTTCGGCACTTTTTGAACCCCCCCCCTTCGAAATGGGTTTATTTTTAATGATTTTTTATGTAGTTTCTAAAAATACATAGTGCATGCGCGCACAATTTTCCTATTACATGGCTCAGTTCCAGAAGACGTTTTTCTCGAACACAGTCAACCATGCATACGCGCACTGTATACCGTTAGCACCCGCCGGAAATTTCCCATCTAAGCATATGTAGAGTGGGGGGTCTGCGGGACGCAGAGCCCAAGAAATTGCCTGACAGTTCTTCCCATATTTAAGAAAAGGCGAGCGCGCTATATCCGAGGGAAAAAATTTCCCCTCAGAAGTCGCAGCGGTGGTTTAATGGGTGATGTGGTAATACCAGTCGAATAATCGATAGACGAAGCAGCGAGCCCGCATCACAATGCGACTTTCCTGCAATTTTGTTCGTGCTTTGTGAGAGGTGCATTTGGCTATGCCATAGATAGGCATAAAGATGCGCAGAAAGGTGTAATATCCACAGAATTAGCCGGCGGCTAAGCCGCAAACCTATACTGGAATGCGAGTGACGTGGTTTTTGTCATTCCTGGTGATGCCTGGCACAACCCTTACCTTCCTGTCATTCGTGGCACAAGCCTTATCGTAATACGAACACCGTAGGGGTTAGGCGTGTGGTGGGTATAGGCGGAGCAAGCCACAGCGATGGGG